>PVHP010018248.1:0-33411 GCA_004024765.1 Zapus hudsonius | reverse complement strand
CCTGATCTGCCTGTCCTGCCTGGTCTGCCTGTCCTGCCTGATCTGCCTGGTCTGCCTGGCCTGGATTTGTGGAGCTCCTGTCAACCTCAGCCTTAGCTCTGGTCACCATCTAACTCTGTTGGTCCCATCATCCTCCATTGTGCCTTCCCGACTGCCTTTATGCATACACTCCTGGAGCCAGCCTGTGCCTGCCCAAGGTGTTCCCGAAGGCCCTGGCTGCTCTCTCTCAGCTGAATTTCTAGCTGGGCACAGCGCCTTCATTGGTAGAGCCTTGTTGTTTACTACTTGGGACTGACCCCAAAGGGCGGACTGTGTAGTGGCAAAATGAGGGTGGATTTAGAAAGGAACAGGGCAGGCGCCAGAGAAGAAGACAGAAGCAGAGGTTAGTGAGCCTCCTGTGAAGCTAGCTGTGAAGGCCTGGGGAAGGGGGCCCAGGTCAGTTCAGGTCAGAATGAGGGGCTAGAGGAGTTCAGACGTTGGGTACCCACAGGCTCACCTGGAAGGCTGCCTGGGCCCAGCCGCGGAAGGCCTCCTCCTGGCCGCATAGCTCATCACCCTGGCCCAGCTGCAAGAGCCGCTCTCCGCCAAGCTCCTCTAGCCTTGTGTCCACCGCCCGAGCAAAGGCGCAGAAGTGGGGGTATGCCCGGGAGCCCAGCCCAAACACACAGAACCTGGAGTACAGGAAGCCATGGCTGGAGCCCTCATGCCAGCCCACACCCACCCAGGTGGCTTGCCTCCTGAGCACCCCTTTGTGAGCACTCCCAACCTGAGTGTGCCCAGGGCCCCTGCACTGTCTGTGTTACTGGACTCCTTTCTCTTCCTCCGCCAAGAGGACACCAGTGGGTCCGAGCAGGAGACGCTGTTGAATCGGATTTTGTAACTCCTGGCAAGATAAGATAAAGACAGTGTTGTCACGGGGAATGGGAACTTGGAGTGAAGCCAAGGGACAGTGTTAGGGTCCCCATATGAAACTGAAGGGCAACCATGGTAGTGGTGGTAAGGGGTTCCGCTCTGCCTCTTTCCTCTGAAGGAGATCTCAGGAGTCTTGGGGACTGGGGGTGGGCAGGTCCTGGGGACAGGGGGCTCTTGGGGCTGTCTGTCATCCAGGCCTCCTGATCTTGTTCATTTAGTTTATTGGGGCAAGACTTGAGGCCACTGGGTGGGGGTCCCCAGACCTCCTTTTCTTGGGTGTCTCCAAATGCATCCTGCCCCAGTTCCCCACACCGACACCGAGGGGCCTGCTCACTTGTGCTGTTCTGGCCGTGGAGAGCTGTTGTAGGGTCCTGACATCTCCATCAGAGCCGCTGCGAAGCTCTGCCAGGGAATGGTTGGCATCATGGTTAGTTTTATTTCAAACCAAACAAAGTCAAAACTACTGTGCTGGCCCTGATTAGTATTCTTTCTCAGTGACTTCTAATTTGGGGTTTGAAATTTTCAAAGACTCAATTTTTAAAAATATACTCCAGAGGTGTGTGAAGTAACAGAAGAGAATACCTCACCTAACTCTCTCTTGAGACCCGCACGTGTGTACCGGTGACAGGTGGAAACTTCCTAGCCCTGTATTGGACACACGCTCCTTGACTCACACTGGAGTTATATCCGGATCAACCCATTGTAAATTGGAGATGGTATAAATGGAAAATGCACCTCACACACCTCCCTGCCTGCGCACCTCAGCTCAGCAACACAGCACATGGCAGATTGTCGCTGGTTTCCTTGGTTTCCCCAGCGATCCCATGGCTGGCTGGGAGCTGAGGCATGCCACCCCAGCTCAGCATTGAGACACAGGGTCCTACTACGTGACTCGAGTCTGGGCAAAGATCCAAATTCAGGATTTGGAATATGGTTTCTAATGGATGCATGATGCTTTTAGATTATCATGAAATAAAAATGGCAAGTTGAAACCTTAAGTTGGAACTGTCTATATTACATACTCTTGAATAGTCAGTGCTAAGTTTAAAGGTAAAATGGAACCATACTATTCTTGCCTTTTTTTTAAAAATCAGTGTCCTATTGTAGGCATCCTTCTAGGTCGATACATCAGGCTTGACCTCATTTTTTTCCTAATGGCTACATCATTCTCCTCCCCTTGGATGTACCATGACATATGCCTTCTTATATACATGCCGTGCATCCTTGTTTGGATGGCTTAGGGCAGGCAGTCCTTGGAAGTGGAGTTGCTTAATGAAAGGGTTTACAAACATAGAGGGGTGATTAAACCCTGCCTGAAGCAGGAGGGGGAGGCAGTTCTTTCTGTTCATGCTAGTACCAGGCATGAGGAGCCCCCAGTGCCTCAGCCAACTTGGGGGTGGACAGATAAGGTTCCAAGACTCTTTGCAGTGTCCTGTCCTAAGTGGGCATCATTTAGGTAGACCTCTTCAGAAGGCTGCCCCACATCTTGGTGCTGCCATGAAACCAGCTTAGAACGTAGGAAAAAATCAAACAGTTGAAAGGAAATCACATCTAAATAGGAACTGTAGATGTACTGGGAGGCTGTTCGATAGGTTTACCATAGCACACGTGACTTGCAGTTTCTGAATGTTCACATATACAGTTCACAGGAACTGCACAGCTGTGTGACCTTTCACACACCGGACACACAGAAGTTTACAAATGTGTAAACAGAAGTGTCCCCAGTGTCCTGAAGTCACCTCCACAGCGGGAAGCAACCACCTTCTGATTTCTAACTTGCTGGATTAGAGTTGCCTGTTTTTAAACCTTTTTTTTTTTAAAAAAATATTCATTTTTTAAGGAGAGAGAGAGAGAGAGAGAGAGAGAGAGAGAGAGAGAGAGAGAGAGAGAGAGAGAGAGAGAACACCAGGGCCACACCTTGTGGGTCTGTCTTATGTGGGTCCTGGGGAATTGAACCCGGGGGCTTTAGGCACTGGAGGCAAGTGCCTTAACCGCTGAGCCATCTCTCCAGCCCTAAACCTTTTTTTTTTTCTTTCTGAGGTAGGGTCTTGCTCTAGCCCAGGCTGACCTGAAACTGACTCTGAAGTCCAAGGCTGGCCTTGAACTCACAGTGATCCTCTGCCTCTTGAGTGCTGGGATTAAAGGCGTGTGCCCTCACTCGGCTCTGTTTTTGAACTTTTTTTTGGTTTTTCGAGGTAGGGTCTCACTCTAGCCCAGGCTGACCTGGAATTCACTATGTGGTCTCAGGGTGGCCTCAAACTCATGGTGACCCTCCTACCTCTGCCTCCCGAATGCTGGGATTAAAGGCGTGCGCCACCACGCCCAGCTGTTTTTGAACTTTAAACAAAGTGAATCCTTTTATGCTGGCTTCTCTCACTCTGCTTTGGGAGTCCTCTGTATTGTAATCTGTTAACGCTGCGCCATCATCACTATCCAATCTATTGTTACTTGAATTGTTTCCAGTGTGGGGGTCTTATAAACAATGTGCTTAAATATCTTCTTCATATATTTTTCTGTAGTATATATGCCTATACTTGTTCCATAAAAATTTTGAATTTTGGGGCTGGAGGATGGCTCAGCAGTTAAGGTGCTTGCCCCCCAAAATCTAATGATCCAAGTCCAATTCCCCAGTATTCATGTAAAGCCAGATGCACAAAGTGGCACATGCATCTGGATTTCATTTGCAGCAGCTGGAGGCCCTGGCATGCTCATTCTTTCCATATGTCTCTCCTCTCTACTTGAAAATAAATAAAAATATTTTGAAAAGAGCCAGGTGTGGTGGTGCACACCTTTAGTCCCAGCATTCGGGAGGCAGAAGTAGGAAGATCACCATGAGTTCAAAACCACCCTGATGGCTGCAGAGATGGCTCAGCAGTTAAGGCACTTGCCTCCAGTGCCTAAGGCCCTGGGTTCAATTCCCCAGTACCCACATAAGCCAGACCCACAAGGTGGTAGCCCTAGTGTTCTCTCTCTCTCTCTCTCTCTCTCTCTCTCTCTCTCTCTCTCTGCTTGAAAATGAATAAATAAAATATTTTTAAAAATTAAAAAAACAAACACCACCCTGAGACTACATAGTGAATTCCATGTCAGCCTGGCCTCGAAAAACCAAGAAAAAAGAAAAAAGAAAGAAAATTTAAATTTAAATTTAGAATTGAAATGCACAACTCTTAAGAGTGCAGGTCGATCTGGCCATTTGGAAGTTAAAAACATTAAACTTACATCTGCCCTGTGACCCAGAAATTCCACTCCTGGGTATTTATCCAAGAGAAATGAAAACATAAGCCCACAAAAGCCTGGTACATGAATGATCATAACAGCTTTATTCACAATAACCCCAAACTGGAAAGAGCCCAAGTGTCTATCAGCAGAATGGATAAACATGCCGGGGCTGTTCACACAATGAACACACTCAGAGGCGAGAGAGAACAGAGCACTGAACCATGCAATGACATGGATAAATCTCCAGAGGCAAGTGACAGAGCCATGGGACTGTAGTTCCCATCTACATGGCATTCTGGAGCACCTGCTCCTGGGGCGGAAACCACAACCGCATCAGAGAGACAGAGGGGAGGAGACTGATTTGGAGCAATCATGAAGGGACTTTGTAGGCTAATGAGATTGCTCTATAGTGCCTTACAGACTGGGTGACATGGATAAAGGTCAGATCACGGTGCTATTTATGGTTTCAATGTTTGTTCCCAGAATTCACCTGTTGGAAACTTTCTTCCCCAAGTCACATGTTCATGATATTTGGAGGTGAGACCTTTGGGAGGCATTTGGGTGAATCCATTTGTGAATTAGGGAGTGGCTTTATTATAAAGCAGCTCTCTGGCTCACTCCTTCTGTCTGTGTGTTTTGCCTTTGTTACGTCATGATACCCGGGAAGGCCCCGGCAGATGCTGAGACAGGTATTTTTTTCCTAACTCAAGTAGCTGTGGGCCTTAGCCTCCTGATTCTCCCAAGTGCTGGGATTATAGGCATGCGCCTCCGAAGATGAGAATGAGTGCAGAATGGAAGCCGGGCGTGGTGGTGCACACCTTTAATCCCAGCACTCAGCACTCGGGAGGCAGAGGTAGGAGGATTGCCATGAGTTCAAGGCCACCCTGAGACTACATAGTGAATTCCAGGTCAGCCTGGACAAGAGCAAGACCCTACCTCGAAAAACCAAAAAAAAAAAAAAAAAAAAAAAAAAGAGAATGAGGGCAGAATGGAAAGACTTTATCAATTCAAGCCTGCCGAGAGGCATTTAACCTTGGGTTCTAAAGGAGGTAGGTACTTGGGCTCATAATGGATTTAACACTGAAAGTGGACGAGATCAGAGTAGAATGCACGTGACCCTGAGGCCATCCAAAGGCATGAATTGGAAAGATGGTTAACAATAAGGCATTCAAGGAGGTGCTTTAGTTGAGCAAGTGATGCTATTTTTCCCCCCCTGTGGGCATCTAAATAGTTCTCCCATCTCTTTTGTTAAGAACAAGGAAAGGAAAAGCTAATGCCTTTGCTCATGTAGGAAAAGCCTTCCTCACATTAAAAACCTGGACCCAGCCCGGAGAGATGACCCAGTGATTAAGATGTTTGACTGTAAAGCCTAACAATCTGGGTTCGATTCCTCAGTCCCCACATAAAGCATTTGCAATAGCTAGAGAGGCCCTGGCCCCTTCTCTTCATCTTTCTTCTCTCTCTGCTTGCAAAAAAATATTTGCAATGTAAAAATATTTAAAAACAAAACAAAAAACGTGCTGATAATGGAGATGACATGGCAGGGCACACTCCCAGGGGAGGGTCTTCCTGAATATCTCCACTTTCCATCCTGGTGTGTCTAAGAAGTGCCAGTACCTCATTTGCAGTGACCCTTGTCCTCAAAGACCTCACCTCTCCATTCTCCGGGGGATCCCCATTTCCAAAGGTGCTTGTCACCACCAACACCAGCGCCTCATGCTCCAGTGACACCACGTCATACTCATCCATGCACAGCACCTGGGGGTAAGGAGACAATGGGTGCCCTAGGCCTCCTTGGCAGGCCTGACTGGATCCTGAACCCTTGTGGACCACAGCTCTCCTTGTCAATCCTGACTCTTTTGGGGGACAGGGTCTCATGTAGCCCAGGCTGGCCTTGAACTCACTATATAGCAGAGAATGACCTGGACCTCCATTTTTGTGTGTGTTATGCATATATGTTGTGTGCACGTGTGTGTATGTGTGGGTGCACATGCATGTGGGTGCACATTATGTGTGTGGAGGTCAGAGGTCAACATCTGGTGTCATCCTCCATTGCTCTTACTCACTCTTTCTTTCTTTCTTTCTTTCTTTCTTTCTTTCTTTCTTTCTTTCTTTCTTTCTTCTTTCTTTTAAGACAAGTCTCTTGCTGAACTCTGGACTCACCAATTTGACTAATTTAGCTAGCCAGCAAATCCTGGGGATCCTCCTGTCCCTGCCACCTCAGCACTGGGATTCCAGGTAAGCACTGCCATGCCCAATATGTGGGTTCTGGGGATCTGAGCTCAGCTCAGCAAGAACTTTACCCAGTGAGCCATGTCCCCAGCCTAACCTTGAACTCCTGATCCTTCTGACTCCACCTCCCAAGAGCTGGGATTAGAGGGGTATGCCACCAGGCCCCACTTGAACTCTGATCTTTGACCATCTCCTGTCCTCCAGGTACTTCTGAAGATGTGAATAAACACCCTCCTCTTTCTAGCCCCTTGCCCTCTAGCTGCTGCCCTACCCGGGGGTCAAACGCCTTCCGGAAGAGTCTCCCCAGCTGTTGTGCGTAGCTCTGGGCTCGGCCAGTCTCGGAGCCATACAGGATGGTGGCCTTCACACGCTTCGCCATGACCGTGCCCATCAGTGAGGCAGAGATCTTCACCGCACTGCAGGCAAGGGTCGGGTGAGGGCACCCCGGGTGCACAGAGCCAGGGCCTCCCAGGCAGAGGTCTAAACCCATCACAGCCAGCTCTTGGGGTTCCCCCTCTCGGGGGTTAGGCCCAGGGTATAGGGAAGGGGGGTGAACTCCTAGGGCACCCACTTGGCCACTTCCTTAAAGGTCTTCTTTCTGGTGATGCCAGTGCCCTTGGCTGCGCTCCCCTTCCAGGGGTCTGGCTGTGGACAAGCGATAGAGACAAAGGGGATGAGAGAGGAGGACACAAAGGTGATGGATCCTGTGAGCCGCCCAGAGCTGCACCTACGTGGGCCAGTGATGGTGGGTACCTGGTAACGGAAGGCAGGAGACAGGCAATAGTTGACCATCTCTTGATGGAAGACAGGAGTGAGGCTGCCCGAGATGGGAGGCACGATCCAGGCCCAGTCAGCAGGGCAGCCTCCCCTGGCTTTCTGTTCATTCTCCAGGTGCTTCATGAAGGAGGCCGTGGCGGCGTGGTGGTCCACAATGGTCACTTTGGCCAGCTGAGGTTGGGGGAGGGAAGAGGGGCTGGGCTCAGAAGGGTCCTACAGACCCTGTATTTTCTCCCTTCACCATTTCCATGAGTCAAGCCCATTCTGTGCCCCAAGTTGCTGCACACTTAACGTATGTGGTGTTCCCTCAATCTACAGCGTCACCCTCTAGTGGCAGCTTGGATAGTCACGAGCCCCAAGTTGTGATAGCAGCTCTGATTTCCATGTCTGTGTGCCTTGCCTCCAGACCAGGATATCCTGAGCACTGTCTTTTCTCCTTTTGCAGTGCTGGCATGAAACTCAGGGCCTCACACGTGCCAGGCAAGCCCTCTATCACTGGGCCATGTCGTCAAGGCTTTCCTTAACCCTCGAGACCCCACAGGAGCATTCACCAGGCACTGGTTTCCTTGAACTACTCCTGGCACGTGTGCCATTCCTGCACCCAGCATGGTCTCCATTCAGGTATTAGAATGGCAGTTCCAGACACTAGTGGGACCCTCTGTATGCCCTGGGAACAGAGTTACTGAGCAAGGTCCTGGCAGGTACTTAGATCCCATACTGGAGCACACCAATTAGCACTTGTGTATCCAGAACTGCGCACACGGATATGACATTTCCACTTCCACCCATGCCAGCCTGCCCTCCTGGCCAGCCAGGTCTGTGTACCTGGTAACTGTGCAACACGGCCACATTAATTTCCACTGCTGCCTTGTCTTTCCATAGGGATGAGGTTGTCCGGGTGTCCAGGTCCATGCAGACAGCCACATCCTGGGGCGGGTGAGCAGGGCATGGTGGGAAATGGGAATGGATGGGTAAAAGGAGTGGGGGCGGTGGTCTCTGGGGGGGGGTTCCCCTTTCAGTGTGAGTTGGGTCTTTTTTTTTTTTTTTGCCTAGAAAGGCACCATGGAGCATGACCTTGAGCAAGTGACTGCTCAGCCCTGGCCTTTAATTTCTCTGAAATGAGTCTTAACACTTTCTGAATCAAAAGTTTCTTTGCGTCGACAGGCGTGGTGGCGCAGGCCTTTAATCCCAGCACTCGGGAGGCAGAGGTAGAAGGATTGCCTCGAGTTTGAGGCCACCCTGAGACTACATAGTGAATTCCAGGTCAGCCTGGCCTAGGGTGAGACCCTACCTTGAAACACTCCCCCCCAATTTTTTTTTTTAAACCAAATCAGGGCTGGGAAAATGGTTCTTTGGTTAAAGGTGCTTGCTCGCAAAGCCTGACAGGAGGAGGAGGAAGCTAGGAGGGATCTTTAGTGTCAACTCCTGAGGAGCTTTGGAATGGGCTTGCTGGGGTGGAGGAGGGGCTGCCAAACAACCCTTCTCCTTCTCCCCCTCCCCACAAAGCTCTCCTTTGGAAATCTGATGAAGCCTTATGAAAGCCATAGGACACACACCACACAGGCACACATGAACACACACTTAAGCATGCGTGTCCCCTTTTCCAAGTCTTGGTGGCTCCAGAGCTCACTCATGTTTTTGAACTTGACACAGCTAAGATTCTCCTTGGCATTGGGGCGGGGCACGCAGCTCCATGTCTCCACCCACAGTAGCCTCTCACCTCCAGAATGTTGTAGCGGTGAGGGTCGCACAGGTCCCTCATGCCAATCTCTGAGCTCATGTACCAGCCGCTGAAAGGGGCTGCAGGAAACTCCAGACCTCCAATTTCCAGTAGCATGTTGGACACAGCCGGGAGGGCATACCAGCGCAGGCCAAGGGAGGCGAACCACTCCAACCTGGGAGGGTCCGGTGTTGAGCTCAGATCAGCCTCCCATAGAGACGTTGCTAATGTCCCCACATCTCATCCTCAGGGAGCTCAGGGATGGCCCTGTCCCCACCCATCCCTTTCATGCTCACGTGGGGTGCTCCAGGGGCACCTCGAGGACCAGCTCTGGAGGCAGAGTGAAGAGTTCTGGAGGTTCATCAGGGGCCTGGAGCAACAGAGGCAGCACATCGAAGCGGCCATTTCCTGGGGTCCAGCCATGCTGGGTGCAGAGCTGTGGAGAGGGGACAGAGGTGGGACCAAGGGCTGAGACCCCTGCCCTTTGCCAGAAATCCTTTCCACCAGCCATCCCCCATCACTCACCTTGGGACCCCTCAGTGTTTGCATCTCCATACACAACTGGGGACCCTATTCTTTTAAATCTTCCATAAAATTTTTTTTTCTTGAGACAGGACCTCAAGTAGCCCAGGCTGGCCTAGAACTTGCTATGCAGCCGATTCTTGCCTCAAAGTCCTATTCCTTTGTCTCCGTCTCCCAAGTGCTCGGATTACAGGTGTTGGCCACCACCATCCCCTGTTCCTGCTCAGACCTTTCTTGGGCTGGGCCTGCCCCTCCCCCTTGATCCTCCTGGTTTCCCATCCTTGCCTCAGTGCTCACCTCGGTGATCTCCACGTTGGCGGGGTCTCCCCGAACAGAACCGTCCTGCTGCCGATAGCCCGCATATCGAACCAACTGGCTGTTCCAGATCCGGAAATCTCCCCGGCCCTGGCATCGCTGGGGGAACACCGTGATGGCCGAGCTGACACATGGGAAGCAAAGCTGGTCAGAGCCCATCCTTCACTGCTCCCTGGGGGTGAGCTGGGCCCTGGGGTGGGGGGCACTCACCGAAGGTTGCCCCTGTTGGTGGCATACTTGATGTGGTTGCAGATGTAGGTGAACATTTCCTGCGCAGTCTTGCAATCCCGGGCATCAAACACCTGGGCCCACAGAGGCAGGGAGGGGGGATGAGAGAGGTGGGAGGGGTATTGAATGCCAATTCCCAAGAGCTGGGATGGAGGGAGGCTGGGCGGGTGGGGGGGGGAAGGGGAATGACGGACTCTTGAAATCCATAAGACTAAAGTTGTCTGACCATTTGTATTCTGTTGAGTTCCCCCTGTCTGGCAGCCTGGTGTGTTCAGTGCCCAGTGTAGCCTAATCTGCCTAAAGGACCTCTCCCCAGCCCCCTAGAGGCTGGCTTGATCCTGGCACAGAGAAGGGACCTGCTCACTGCTGAGCTGATGCTTGGGGAAGGGCCCTGGCTGACGAGTATGAGTAGTGATTTGCCCATTGGTTAGGGTGCTCAAACCAGGGCAGGTAACAACCCATCTCCCTTGAGCCAGTGCCCTGAAGCTGGGAAGGGGAGGCTGCTGCACTAGGTGGTCTCTGGGGACCCTTCCAGGGCTGGCACTCTAATGCCAGGAGGAGGAGGAGGGTGGGAGGTCCCATCCAGCCTGAGGGAGGAGGAAACTTGTGGCAGGGCAGGGGGTGGCAGTGGTTGGCCAGGGACCAAGAGGGACACAGCAGGGAGTAGGGCCCATTATGGAAGCTCAGATGGGTTCAAAGTTGAGTCAGAGCTTTGAGCAGCTTAAAGAGTTGGGTGAGTGATAGACAGGATTGTTCTGATGGCATTGGCAAGCCGTTGGCATTGCTGAACAGGAGGCTTTATTTCACTCTCTTTGGTGGCCGGCTTACAGCTCAGGAGGCCAAGGTCCATGGATTCAATTCCCCCGTGGGTCCCTTTTCCTGTAACCCAGGCTGGTTCTGCATTGTGGGCCGGTGGGAGGCTGAGACTGTGGGAGACTTTAGTGGAAGTGGGTGTGAAGTGAAGGGCCTGGCTGGGTGGAAGGCCTTCCTGGAAGCAGCCAGCTGGCTTTTCCTGAAGCTACTTCTGTTCCTCTGCCAGACAGGGATTCCCACTCAGCTGTCCTCATTCTCTTGAGATTCTCTCCCGTCAGCTCCATCCAAAACCCTGCTGTAGGGCATCCTCACCAGCTATCAGCCCATACGCTGGGCTTTGCCCAGAGTCCCCCGGGATGGGGCCCTCGCCTTACCGTTTGTCTCTAAGGCAACAGGCTGGGATCCCTTCATTGCCTGGCACTACCCAGGGAAGCCTAGGGAGCTGCTTGTGCTCGTCCTCTCCCCTTGCCTTTTGGGTCCCCTGGTACCCTTCCCGGATACATGCCAGCCAGCCACACCTGCAGCTTTCCCCACTGGATCCGGCCCACACAGCGAGGAGCATTGCGCCAGGCCTGCTTGGCCCCAAACACCAGTTCACTCTCCCGGAGCTGGTAGGTGCCTGTGGCAGCGACCTCAGCCTCCACCTCCTGAAGCCGCTGCTCATGGGCCAAGGAGCCACTCCTGGGGAGGAGAAGGGAGGGCCACACGTCTCAGTATCACATAGTGGGGAGGGAGGGAAGAGGAAGGGGGTGTGGGTGGGTGATTAGGAGGCTTAAAGGCTCAATTTGTGGGGGTGCTTGGGCACAGGGGAGACTCACCTCTTGATGGAGCTGTAGTACTGGCTGATGAAATCCCTGGCCTGAGCCAGAAGCTGCTCAGTGGGTGAAGGACCCTGGGAGGGCCGGGTCTGTAACTTCCTTGGAAATACAAGAGATCCTAGGCAGCGTCTTGGGGTGCAGGGCCCGTCCTGAGCCAGACAGGAACAGAAAGCATAAAAATCAGGTTCAGGGTCATCTGTGGGTGACAGGGGCTGGAGCAGAAGCTGGGCAGAGGGTGGAGGCTTTGGGAAGTGAGGGCTGGGGCCAGGGTTGAGGCGGAAAATGGCAGGTTCGGCTAACAGGGCAGGACTTGGGGTTGACAGTGAGTCACCAAGGTTCTTGCCTGCTCCTCTGGTCCTCCCCAGTCCCCATCACACTTTGGAGACAAGGACCAAGTCTGAGGAGGATGCAGCTTCCTCATTCCAGCCCTTACTGAGACCAGGCCTCCACCAACCCTCCCCCCCCACGTGTCCCCAAGAAATAAGGATGTGACCCATCTTACCTGCTGAGCTTGTGCACTGAGGGTGTCATAAGTGATGCTGCCCACTTCCCAGTTCTTCACTCGAGGGAACTTGGGTCCCTCTGGGGACTTGGGTCCCTCCGGGGGCCGGGTTAGTGGGGGGCTGTTGGGAGCCAGGGATGGAGTCATGGGGTTGCTTTTGTCCTCCCCAGTGGAGCCCAGAGGCCCTTTTTTTTTTTTTTTTTTTTTGGTTTTTCGAGGTAGGGTCTCGCTCTAGCCCAGGCTGACCTGGAATTCACTATGTAGTCTCAGGGTGGCCTTGAACTCACGGTGATCCTCCTACCTCTGCCTCCCGAGTGCTGGGATTAAAGGCGTGTGCCACCACGCCTGGCTCAGAGGCCCTTTGTACAGCATCAGTAATCCCAAACGTTCATTGCCTACCTGCTGCCTGACATTCCATCCCTCACAATACTGGGAGGCAGGTAGTGCCCTCTGGACCCCTACTTACATACGAGGGACTTGGAGCCTCAGCCAGGCAGAGCAGAGATGGAGTCTGTGCTCCGAGCCTGCATCTTTGGGTGCTCAACCAGCCCTGACCTGCCACTGCCCAGCTGCCAGTCTTGGCCCAGGCTGCTCCTTATTCCTTGCATAGCACCCACCTTGCCTTCTCTGCTTCCAAGGTGTTGCCATAGTTCAAACACTTTCCTGAGTTTCACACCACTGGGCTCTAGCAAAGTGGTTTTGTGAAGTGAGCTCTCTGGCCTGCCCCTTCCTACTCAATGGGGGATCGTCTCCCGTGTGAGGATGCAGCAGGAGGCAGAAAAGGCCGGGGCCCTCTTTTTGGACTTCCAGAGCCATGAGAAAAAGAAACTTATATGGGAGAGGGCTTAAGTAGTGTCTGGTTGGCCTCAAACTCCCAGTGTAGCCAAGGATGGTCTCGAACCCCTGATCCGCACCCCCCTCTACCTCCCAAGTGCTGGGATTACAGGCATGCACCACCACACCCAGCTTGCAAAGCTCTATTCTTTGTGGCCCTGTTTCCAGTATTGTGTAAATGGAATGGGGCATGAGCCCTGCTTAAGGGGCCTGAGCGGAGGGAAGCCCCCACAGGATTGCTCGGCCATGATTTTCCTCCCACTAACCCCCTCCTGACAGCAGTCCACGTCGTGTGAAGGGAAGCCTCAGAGGCCTTATCACTTCCTCCCAGAGCCACCAGCCTGCGCAGGAGGAAGGGAGGGACTGGGGCCCCGGTGAGCCTGAGCAGTGCTGAGCCCTCAGCCCTTGGCGGGAGCTGCCTGGCCTGACACCCCTCTGGGATTCCTGGTCTTTCTTCTGTTCTGGGACCTCAGCTCCGGGGAGCATTCTTAGGGTCTTGGGGTCCTGGGGTTGTTTGGGGTTGACGGCTGAGGAAGAGGGTCTGAAGCAGAAGGGCCTAGCAGCTGTCTCTTCAGCCTTCACCCCAAGGACTCCTGTTTCAACCCTCTCCCATTTTAGAACACCCCGTTTTCTTACCCACCTAGAATGCCTTTCCCCAGCTCCGGTCTTCTGCCATTCAGTAACCCTCACCGTAGCTAGTGGAAGGCTTCCTGTGAGTTTGAAACTTACAACCCCAAGTGGTAAGTACTGCTTATGTCCCGTTTTATGCCGACAGAGAGGTTAAATAACGTGTTTGAAGTCAAACAGCTCTTGGCAGGGGAGTGACATTCAAACACAGTCCCGGGTCTGTAACAGGCCCCCTTCCCTTCCCTTTCCACCTGTTACCTGTTGGTCACGCTCCTGGGATCTTTTCTGAGCCTTCAGCCCGTTCTGCTCTGTCCCCACTGGTCCTCTTTTGCACTATCAGCCTAACCCTTGAGCTGGGCTGCAATCTCCACATGACTCTAGCCCTAGGCTTCGGGCCTCCACACAACCGCCTTGCTCACACATTACACCTGCTTCTTGCCATGCGGCCCTCACCTGGGATCTGGTGCTGGTGGGGTCTGGGATGGGCTTTCTGGTGCTCGGCTGGGCTCTGATGCCGGAGAGGATGGCCCATGCTTGCCACAGAGCCCGAGGCCCAGGCCGAGCCCCAGGCCGCAGGGCGGTCCAGGCTCCTGGCCCACACTCTTCAAGTTGCCCATGTTGGCCGGCCAGCCGTGCTTCAACTCTGCTGTCTCCTCTGGCAGAGTCCCGGCCTTTTCCTTAGGAAGCAGGGAGGGGGATGAAGGGAGGGGGCTCGCTGATGCTGGCCCTTGCCCCGCCCCTGCCCCATACACAATGGGACAGGAACAAGGCTGGCTGGGAGGTTCTGAAGCCTAGGCTTCACGCCCGCTGCCCGCTGGCCGGAGGGTGGGGGGCCGGACGCCTGGGTTCCGCCATGAGGGTTGATGCTGATAAGTGGGAACCCAGGTGTCCTGTGGAGGCCTGGCCTGGAGAGTAGGAGCTGGGCTTGGGGGCGATGGCGGAACCCACGTGCCTGGTCCCCCACCCTGAGCAGCCAGAGGGGTGGGAAAGATGCTTTGGTGATGTCAGTCCAGAAGGGGAGCACTGGACCAGTATTGGGGTGATGGAACCCCACACTCCTAGTGACTACAGGGTCCTCTAGGCTCAATGTGGTCCTTTTCTCCCCAACTTCAGAATTCTTCACTGGGGTCCTTGGGGACATAGATCCAGCAACTGACCCTCTGTCCTGTGGCTGGCATTAGGGTATTCCTTCTCCTCCCACCTCAATTTCCTGGAACCCCCACTCCCCATGACTCAAGTGGGGGATACAAAAGGGCAGGAAGCTGCCATCAAGGGCCTCCACCCCCAACCCTGTCATCCAATGACGCACTTTTCCCTGGTCAGTAGAGAGACCTGGCAATCAGGGTGGAGGCAGGATGACCCACAGGGGAAAGCTTGGGGGCCCACTGAGTATGGATCAGGCAAACTACAATTCCCAGAATGCTGGGAACAAATACTCATACCCTTTGGGCATCTTGGGCAGAAATGCATGCTGGTGTTTGTAGTTTTGTTCCATCCAAGTGTTGGAGAAAGGCCAGGAACTGGGCATCTGGGTTCACAGGGGTGGAAAGCCTTGTGAATTTGAGACCTCAGAGGCTCAGAGAGACTATGAGAGAGTAACAGGCCGAGAGGCAGGGAGAGGCAGAGACTTGGAGAGGCAGACAGGCAGACAAACAAACATACGGATTTGTGTTGGCCAGATTCCTTTGAAAAGCAGTGAAGGATGAGATTGGGGTGGGCCTGGGTGGGGGGCTGGCAGGCAGATCAGCAGGAAGGAACGGGGTGTGCTGAGCGCTGGGGTCAACAAGAAGGTGGGGTCTGCCAGTTTGGGAGGGTGGACAGAAGGGGCCTCATAAACAGGGAGAGGCCTGCCCCTGGACATGAGTGCTGGATTCCTCAGGGAAGCAGCAGACAGGAATCTAGCTTACCCTAAGAGCCCAAAGCCTGAGGCTCCTACTGACTTACTTCCCGGCTCTAGCCCTCCACCTCTCAGACATCTCTGTTTCCATCCAGAGGGTGGGTCTCTAGTAGACTGTCTCCCAAGTCACATTTAAAAATGAAAAAAAATATTTTCAAGGAGAGAGAGAGAGAGAGAGAGAGAGAGAGAGAGAGAGAGAGAGAGAGAGAGAGAGAGAGAGAGCATGCCAGGGCCTCTAGCTGCTGCAAATGAACTCCAGATGCATGCACCACTTTGTGCATCTGGCTTTATGTGGGTCCTGGGGAATTTATCTCAGGTGGTTAGGGTTTGCAGGTGGGCGCACTAACTGCTGAGCAATCTCTCTAGCCCCCAAGTCTCATTTATTTGGCCATCACCTTAAATGCACACAACCAAGGACTCTTCTTTCTAGGTTCCAGTTAAGGAAGCTGTGACTAGTCTCCAGGTCAAGGTTACAACCAACCTCGAATGCTGATGGCCTCGGACTTCTTTATCGGATCACTGGCCACAGCCTCTCCTGGGGTCTTCTGACTCTAGGTTTTCCCCACCCCATGCTTTCCCTACCACTGCTCAAATCTTCTTGATATCAGGGTTTCTTTCACACTTCGTCTCCACCCAAACACTCTCAGCCAAGGCCAAGGCCAAGGCCGCTCCAGCATGCTGTTCCTGTCCTGCTTCCTCACTGGTCTTGCTCACACCCATTCTAGACCAACCAATTCCCCCCCAGGTTCCCAACCACTATTTGCACTTTTGTGCCTCTGAGTCTTTGTGTGCTGTACCTCCTCTCCCACTGCTTTTCTCCTCAGACTCAAGAAAGTCTTTCTCCCTCTCTTCGAGGCCTGGGCTTGGCCTTGGAGGTTTACTGTTCCATATTCTTCCTAGAGAGCAGGTACGGCTGGGGCAGGGGAGGCAGCCGACAGCTTCTGGCTCTGTTGCCCATGGCATCTGCTGGCATTCAGTCCAAGGTGGTGCACTTCCCCCAAAGCTGCAGACAGTACCTGAGCCTGGGGAGGTGTAAAGACCCCAGCCCTGCCCAAATGGACCCTTCCATGGCCATCTTTTAAAAAATATAATTTTTTATTCAAGAGAGAGAGAGAGAGAGAGAGAGAGAGAAAGAGAGAGAGAGTTGGGCATGCCAAGGCCTCCAACCACTGCAAAGGAACTCCAGACACATGTGTCACCCTGTGCATCTGGCTTCATCTGGGTTCTGGGCAATCGAATTTGGGCTATTCTGCTTTGCAGGCAGGTGCCCTAACTGCTCAGCCATCTCTCCAGCTCATCCATGGCCGTCTTGATGCCAGACTCCTCTTCTGGACTGGCTGAGACCCTCTGAGCTAATGTTCTGAGCCCTTCCTTCTTCCTCCTTTCCTTCCACAAGCATCAGACTGCATCATGTTCTGGAACTTTCCCTTGCCTCTTCTTGCCTCTCTCCCTATTCTCTCTCGGTATTACGCCCAGAAATTCTCTTATGCTTCCAACTCCTTGGGGTCTGTTTCCTAGAAGACCTGACAACCACTCAGTCCCAGGATATTCCTGACTTCCCTAGCACCCTTCCTCCAGGCCTTGGGAACATCTCCTCCTCTGGGTCCTCTGGGCTGTGACTCAGGCAGCTTGCTCTGTGTGTGTGACTTCCTGCCCCAGTGAACCAAGGAGCCACTTCTGCTCCTTGGGGTCCTCTGCAGAGTCAGCACCCCCCCCCCCTGCATGGAGTAGGTGTTTCCTAACTGCTGGCAAATGTGTGCAGCCATCAGACATCCAGGGTTGTGATCTTGGGGCCCTAAGGATGAATGTGGTTGAGGCAACATGGCTGGCCGGAGGAAGAGGTCCAGGAGGGAGTACTGTCCAGCTACAGGAGAAGATGCCGCCCAGTTTTCATGGCCCAGCAGCCCCAAAGGCTGTAGAAGGTTTCATCTGGGACAGAAAGAACACTCGATTGCAGGCTTGAGAAGAAGAGGAAGACAGTCAAATGGGCCAGGCGTGGTGGCACACGCCTTTGATCCCAGCACTTGGGGAGGCAGAGGCAGGAGGATCACTGTGAGTTTGAGGCCACCCTAAGACTACATAGTGAATTCCAGGTCAGTCTGGGCTAGCAGGAGACCCTACCACAGAAAACAAGCAAATAAACAAACAAAGGGATGGAGAGTTTGCTTAATGGTTAAGGTGTTTGCCTACAAAGCAGAAGGACCCACGTTCGATTCTCCAGTACCCACGTAAAGCAGATGTACAAGGTGGCCCATGTGTCTGGAGTTTGTTTGTAGTAGCTGGAAGTCTGGGTGCACCCATTCTCTCTCTCTCTCTCTCTGCCACTTTCTCTCTCAAATAAATAAAATATTTTTTAAAAAGTCAAATGGGCAGAAAAAGTTGGACATGTAAGCTTTCCCAACAGAGAAGTTAGCTTGTCTTCAGCTCTCCCAGTGTGTCCTGACATCTTCCACTGGGAACAGTGCAGAGCGGAGGGAGGAGTGGAGAGAGGCCGGCCAACAGTACTGCTGGAGAAGAGGGAGAACTCACAGCTCTCTCCTGCACAGCAGGCTGGGTACAGAGAATGAGGATGATGCGAATGTCAAGAAAGCTAGAAGGGTTTTAATCATTTTCACCACAGATAATGATACATCTTGATAAGTGTTTTGAGAGCTATGCTTACCCTGATTTTTGTTTTTCTGGGTGCTGGGATCATAGACCTGTGCCACCATGCCTGGCTCACTTACCTCAGTGTCAACATTGTACAATGTATACAGTACCCCATACATATGCACTCTTTCTTTGAGAAAACCAAATCCAACAGCAGTGATCACCCTGATTGCTGTTGATTCCGCTCTCCCACGGGTGGCCTCTCCCTCCCTCCCAGGCTTGGCTGCTGCTCTTTTCAGGAAGGCGGTGATGCTTATGCATCTTAGTAACCAACCACTTGTATTGCAAATACATTTTATTTTTATTTTAAAAAGCTATTTATCTGAAGCCAGGCATGAGGGCACACACCTTCAATCCCAGCGTTCAAGAGGCAGAGAGGTAGGAGGATTACTGTGAGTCTGAGGCCAGTGAGGGACTGCAGAGTGAATTCCAGGTCAGCCTATGCTTAGGGTGAGACCCCACATCGAAAAAACAAGACAATATTTATTTGCATGTGTGTGTGTGTGTGTGCAGGGTCTGTTGCTGCTGCAAACAAATGCCCATCAAATGCCTGGTTTTATGTAGGTGATTGGGGGGACTGAACCTTGGCTGACAGACTTTACAAGCAAGTGACTTTAACCACTGAGCCATTTCCCAGCCCCACAAATGCATTTTAAATACTTTATTTATTTATGAGAGAGAGAGAGAGAGAGAGAGAGAGAGAGAGAGAGAGAGAGAGAGAGAGGGTATGGGTTTGCCAGGGCCTCCTGCCAATGCAAATGAACTCCTGACACGTGTGTCACTTTGTGCATCTGGCTTTACATGGGCGCTGGAGAACCCAATCCTGGCCATCAGGATTTGCAAGCAGGTACCTTCACAAATACCTTTTTTTTTTCAAGGTAGGATCTCGCTCTAACCCACATTGACTTGGAACTCACTCTGTAGTCCCAGGCTGATGTCAAACTTAAATTATGTCACCACACCCAGACAACAATGATTTAAAAGAATAATTTCTGGGCTGGAGAGATTTCTCAGCAGTTAAGGTGTTTGCCTGCAAAGCAGAAGGACCCAAGTTCGATTCCCCAGAACCCACGTAAAGTCAGATGCACAAGGTGGCTCATGTATCTGGAATTTGTTTGTAGTGGCTGGAGGCCCTGGTGCACCCAATTCTCGTTCTCTGTCTGTCTGTCTGTCTGTCTGTCTGTCTGTCTGTCTGTCTGTCTGTCTGTCTGTGTCTCTCTCTTTCTCTCACACAAACAAATATTAAAAGAGTAATTTCTGAAAAAAAAAATGAGCTCAACCTTTCTACTGAAAGGTGAAAGCAAATTTAAGTTGTGGGGCTTTGTTGATGTGGTTGGGAGCCGAGACCCTCCATCCCTGAAGGTGGCTGGGTTACTGCCCCTGGGCAAGTCAACCCAAACCCCAATCCCCATAGGTCCTGGTGACGGACTTCCGTGGGTGAGGGGTCCCCCACCCTGGGAGGGTCAGGCCCCTGGGGTCCCTAGCACCTTCCTGGACTCCGAGGTGTCAACTCTTTCCTCCCATCTCAGACAGGAGTGCTGTGCAGGCCTGAGAGGGGGCGGCTACTCCGATCGTGGGGTACTCATGCTGTGACGGGAAGGCCACGGGTCCGGCGGGTTTGCTCCGGGTGTGGAGGGTGGCGGGTGACAGGGCAGAAGTCTCCCACCCCGAAGTTGTTCAGTGTGAGCTGGAAGTGCCCCACCCGCCCCGCTATGAGCGACTTCCTTCCTGCTTGCTGGCAAGGACTGGGTGGGGAGGGAGCCGAGGGGCGCAGCCCTGCCAGCCCCGAGGCCTCTGGGGGCTCAGGATGTAACTCATGCTGTGTCGGGAGGGGGCTGCGAGCATCCAGATCGCAGGTCTGGAGCTGGGCCTTGGGGTGCAGGGCTGGGAGTGTCCTCTGCAGCCAGCGGCCTCCCTGACATGACCGCGCGAGGGCAGCAGGGAGCCAGGGAGCCACCTGTGCAGGGTTCTGGGATCAGACACCCGACAGACAGCAGAGGGTCCGCACCAGCCCCCTGGGGCCCCAAGTGCCTGGCTTGCAGAAGCCCAAAGGCCCTGATGGTGGCGGGGGTCCTCATTCCTGCACCAACCCCACGGGGCTGGGCAACCAAAGGCCCATGGAGCAGGGGTGCAGAGAAGGCTGGGAATGGACACGTGTAGCTGCCCCGTCCCACGCGAGGGCTGCACCCTGGTGACCCGCCTGATCTGACTGTGAACACGGGTCTCCTTACTGAGTGGACTGATGGCCACAGAGACAGGGAATGTTTTGGGAGCAGAGGCCAATTACCTTGGGCTGCCTTTAAGCCTTACCTTCATCGCTATTTATTGCCCACCTCTGTGTCTGACCCAACATCCTGGTGATAAGGTGAAGCCTTTTGGCAATGTCTTAACTGGCCACCAGCTTCTGCTCACCCAAAAGCTGAGATCCCCATCAAATCTACACCTCTAACCTGCCTGCAGGAGGTTTCCACCGATGTGTTTTGCTCTTAATATAGAGCCTTCATGAAATTGTTCAGTATTGGAATTTGGCCATGATCACTCAGATTTGGCTCCAGAACCAACTGTCTCATCCACTTTGAGGTGAGAGCTGCTTTTTGTTTGTTTCTTCCTCTGAGGCAGGGTCTCAGTTTAGCTTAAATTGACCTGGAACTCACTCTGTAGCTCCAGGCTGGCCTCGAACTCAGGCTCCCAAGTACTGGAAGTAAAGGCATGTGCCATCATGCCCGGTTAGAGCTTTTTCTCTTCGGTTGACAGTTATGTTACTTAAACTCAGGGCCCCAAGGACAAGCCACTTCCAAACAGGTATAGGTTTTCGATTAAGGATTACTTGATACTATTTTTTAAAAAGCCAGATTAATAATCTAAACTAAGAACTAACAATGATAGATATAAGTAAAAGCTATGGAACCTTTGGTTTTTATTTAATCTATACATTGTTTTATATATACATATGTATTGTTTACACGTACATATACTTTTATAGTGCTGACATAATATCAAATTGACTTATAAGTAAATAGTCATATAAATTAAAACTGTTAAATTAGTCCATATTCCTTTTAAATCGTAATTAAAATTTTAACAAAAGGGTGTACATAATTAAACAATCAATTAAGATTTCATTTGATAAGTGGTTGTTTCAATTCTAAATTCACAAGATGTCTCCATTGCTTAGATTGACTTTCAGGACACAATGTCTCCAGAGTCGATCCTCTCCCCATGGGCATTTGCCCTCACCTGGCGAGGGAGGGGTGTGGGATGATCCTGCAGGCTTTACTGTCCCGAAAATCCAAAGATTGACACAATGACATTTCTGCTTTCAGATTTTCTTGAGTAAATAACATACTTCATAATATTAATAATATACTTGCCTACAGAGGTATACAGATTGACCATTGAAAACTGTTTTAAAACAAAAGTGCCAAGACTTTATTCAGCTTTGGTTATATTAAATAAATTATAATAAAACGAATGCCCGATTCTCTGCTCACAACAATAAGATGCTTTAAATATTGTCTGCTTATGTTTTACAAAATGGCTTCAAGACAAAGATTTTATGTTTATCTTTTACTATATGAGACATTTAAAACCTGTGATTAGATTTCATCTAAATGCTAAGTTCGTATGTTTTTCCATTTAGGTAAAGCCTTCACTTATTAGATAAAAAACCTATTTTAGTAGCTAGAAGGTTAAATTTTTTAAAATAAAGTTTGGCCTATTGTACAAAATTCATTACACCTATGGTTTTTGATCCTCTTTTTTTGATCTATTTTGATTAAATAAACAAAGAACACTAATAAGTTGTCAAAATTTCCTGAAACATCTGACCTCCTTAGCTTAATACGCTCCCATTCTGTTCTTCTGAACACAAGACAGATGCTTTTGGAAAACATCCACTGTCTTCTCATAAATAAATACGTTCTAAAAAATGAAATATTTATGAACGAGCCATATACTATTATAAGGGGTTTGAAAGTATAATAACAAGCACCAGCCAAAAGAATTGTTTGCAGTCTTTTCACAAGGAGCTCCTGGGAGATAAAGAAGAGACGTGATATCAGTGACCCCTCTGCCTGGACAGCGAGCGCTCTCTGCAGGACTTCTGACCAGCTCCTCTGCTGCCCCAGCTCTGTCTCCATCCTGAAGCAGCTCAGCACACGTCCACCTGGACCCCATCTTGAACTCCACCAACAATTAAGTACTCTAAGTAACTGAGAACTTCTAACTTTTTGTTATATTTGCTTTTTTGAGGTAGGGTCTCACTCTAGCCCAGGCTGAACTGGAACTCACTCTAGTCCCAGCCTGGCCTCAAACTCACAGCCATCCTCCTACCTGTGGCTCCTTAGTGCTGGGATTAAAGGTGTGCACCACCATGCCTGGTCTAACTTTGATTTTTATATTTCTGTTTTGTTTTTTAAAAATTTATTTGTAAATAAATCTAAAAGTTTGGATTTTAAAATAGAAGTATCCCAGAATGGGGTTCTTTTTAGAATGTTTAAAACAAATCTTTGTCAATTTAAAACTAGAATTTTGTTTTGTATCTAAATTATGCTAAATAATGAAAATAAAAACTCGAGTCCTACTAATATGAAATCTTGGTTCAATTAAAGTAGCATCCTCACTAAGCAAACTGTCATATCAAAAACATGGTTAGTGAGAAAGCAGTATCATCCTTCTTTGTAGCTTTACCAAATCCAAATTAGCATTGTTTGTATCACTCAAAACTATACCAAGTCTTTAATCCTAGCACTTGGGAGGCCCAGGTAGGAGGATTGCAGTGAGTTCAAGGTCATCCTGAGACTACATAGTGAATTCCAGGTCAGCCTGGGCTAGAGTGAAACCATACTTGAAAAACCAAAAAAAAAAAAAAAAAAAAAAAAAAATTTTTATAAGCTTGTTGTGGTGTGGCACACCTTTTTTTTTTTTTTTTTTCCGAGGTAGGGTCTCACTCTAGCCCAGGCTGACCTGGAATTCACTATGTAGTCTCAGGGTGGCCTTGAACTCACGTGATCCTCCTATCTCTGCCTTCTGAGCGCTGGGATTAAAGGCATGTGCCACCACGCCCGGCTTGGTGCACCTCAAAAATAAAAAAATTTAAAATTTAAAGCAACCAAGCCAAAAAAAAACCATAAAACTATACCAAGAAAAAAAAATTCTTAGACATTTAAAAAAATGCTTAAATATAAGAATGATTTCTAGGGGCTGGTGAGATGGCTCAGGGATAAATGTGCTTGCTTGCAGAGCCTAACGACCTGGGTTCGATTCCCCAGTACCCACGTAAAGCCAGATGCACAGGTGGAACATACATCTGGAGTTCATTTGCAGTGGCTGGAGGCCTTGGTCTGTCCATTTTCCCTGTCTGTCTCTTTTCTCTATCTCTCTCGACTTGCAAATAAATAAATAAAACATTTAAAAAACCCATTTATAAAATACAAAAGTAAGCCTGGGAGATGACTCAGTGGTTAAAGGGGGCTTGCTTACAAAGCCTGCCGACCTGGTTTTGTTTCCATAGTACCCCTGTACAAAGCCAGATCAACAGAGACATTTATGCGTCTGGAGCTTGCAGTGGCAAGAGGCCCTGCCTGGCCCATCCAGTGTCTGTCTCTCAAACAAATAAAGAAATTAAAAACTTAAACAATAGTCATGTTGTGCTAACAGTGACTCTGCTGGAGTCTTTCTGACTATAAAATAAGAAATAGCATTTGGTTATGCCGGCAGAATCCAGCAATCCTAATTTGTAATCTGTCTGACCTTTTGTTTCTGTCCTTGTTATTAAAATATTTGCTGGTGGCACACACCTTAGTCTCAGCACTCCGGAGGCAGAGGGAGGAGGATTATTGTAAGTTCAAGGCCACTCTGAGACTATACAGTGAATTCCAGGTCACCCTGGGCTAGAGTGAGACCCTACCTCAAAAAACCAAAAAATTAAAAAAAAAGATACATGAGAAAGACAGTATGCTATCAGATATTGTATTGTTATCTGGTTTCTTCTGTAATATTCACGCACATTTACTTCCCTGCACTAGAATCAGTACAATACTAAGATGCTAATTCAGATGAAGTTATTATTTACAAATAAGAGTTGCAATAATTTGTATATTAAAGATTAATCTTTCCTAGAATTAGAGCTAGCCACTCCGCAAGAGTTTGCTAATTAAGCAAACTGGTAAAAAAAAAAACAAACCAACCCTAGGGCTGAAGAGATGGCTTAGTGGTTAAGGCATTTGCCTGCAATGCAGAAGTACCTGAGTTTGATGCCCTAGTGCCCATATAACGTCAGATGCACAAGGTAGTACATGTGTCTGGAGTTCATTTGCAGTGGCTGGAGGACCTGGTGTGCCCATTCTCTCTCTCTCTCTCTCTCTCTCTCTCTCTCTCTCTCTCTCTCTCTCTCAAATAAATAAAATATTTTAAAAAAAACCCTAGAATTAAAAGCTAATAAATTCTTGTGCCAGGCATGATGGTGGACCATGCAGGCCGAGAGAATAAGGATGACTGTGAGTTCAAGGCCAACCTGGGCTACAGAATGAGTTTCAGGTCAGCCTGGACTAGAGTGAGACCCTGTTTCCAAAAAAAAAAAAAAAAAAAAAAAAAAAAAAAAAAAAAAAAAAAAAAAACTACAAAAAAACCAACCCAGGGCTGAAGAGATGGCTTAGGGGTTAAGGTGTTTGCCTGCAATGCAGAAGGACCAGAGTTCGATTCCCCAGTGCCCATATAAAGCCAGATGCACAAGAGGGCGCATGTGTTCATTTGCAGTGGCTGAAGGCCATGGTATGCCCATTCTCTCTCTCTCTTTCTCTCTCTCTCTCAAATAAATAAATATTAAAAAAAACCCAACCCCAAGATAAATTCATTTAAACATTTCAAACATCAAATAAAGTATTTCATAGAGTACGCCATTTCTCTTTTCCTTCTAGTCAACCTAGTTCTAAAACATATAACTTTTACTTGTTAAAAATGCCCACTTCCCTCTTCTGCTGCTTTAACTTTGTTAGGTCAGACTGCATTCCTGATTATATTTAATTTTATTGTATGTCACCTGCAGATATCATGCCAGAAACAGAGGACAAGAAAAGAATATTCCAAC
Source organism: Zapus hudsonius (assembly GCA_004024765.1). Lineage (NCBI taxonomy): Eukaryota > Metazoa > Chordata > Mammalia > Rodentia > Dipodidae > Zapus > Zapus hudsonius. The sequence continues at coordinate 8,259 of PVHP010018248.1, read as the reverse complement.
CCAGATTGTAATAGCTAATAGGCTTGACATGGCCCAGGAGTTTCTTCCTTAATGGCTTTATCAGCAAGCTCTCTCTCCTGAAGATGGTTTTTATTTTATTTTATTTTATTTATTTATTTTCAAGCAGAGAGAGAGAGAGAGAGAGAGAGAGAGAGAGAGAGAAAGAGAGAGAGAGAGAGAGAACCAGGGCCACCACCTTGTGGTGTCTGGCTTATGTGGGTCCTGGGGAATTGAACCTGGGGCCTTAGGCTCTAGAGGCAAGTGCCTTAACCGCTGAGCCATCTCTCCAGCCCTGAAGATGGTTTTAATACCTCTGACAGCCTCATCTATACTAGATCCTAGCCATGAGCCTTCCTGGCTATGTGAGAAATTAATATATTTGACCTCTGCATTTGCAAAATGTGATGCTCGGCCAATAGGGAGAACTGAAAAACTGCATCTGCTTACTGGGAACAAGGCTAATGACTGGTAAGGACTCCTGGGATCATGGAGAGATGGAATGTTGTGAGATCAGAGCCAAATTCCCGTGGGCTACCTCTAGGCCTTAATAGCCACTGACTGTCCACCTCTGTGTCTGACCTAACATCCTGGTGACTATCAGGTGATAAGGTAAAGCCTTTTTGGAATGTACTAACAGACTACCTGTTTCCACTAAGCCAAAGGCTAAGAATGTCATCAGATAACATCTGAAGCCTACAGCAGAGATCTCCCTGCTTTTCTGTAACCCAATGACCTGAGAGTTCCACCTATGCATTTGCTGCTGTATAAGGTTTTCTTGACCACCTCCAAACGTATACTCAGTACGCCACGGTCATGATCCCCACCCCTTCTTTGTCTCCTCTCTGTCACCACGCCCTCACTGAATCCTTTCTTCACTGCAACTAGTCCCTGGTCTACTTGACGTAAGATTTCCCCCCTATTATGCAGGTCTTGTGTAGATAACATCCACCACTGTGAGGTCATGAATGCCATGGCCACTTTGTATCAGGAAGGTAGCATGACAAAGCACTCCTCCCCTTCCTTTGCCCTTACACTCTTTCTGCCACCTCTTCTACAGTGGTCCCCGAGCCTGGGAGGGTGTGACAGAGATGGTCCACTTAGTACTGAACACGCCACTGTCTCATCTTCTCAGCACTTTGATAAGCACCCCAGTGGTCACCACCATCTGACAAGAGAAGCTTCTCGAACCCAAAGTGAGAGTAGCATTAATATGTGGACATAAACAGAAGTATTTAGAGGGCAGTTTGGTGGGCATAATGTATTCATTTAGCCAGACAACAGTAGTAGTTTCTCCCCTAGGCTATGACTGAGCTAGCTATAAGCTTTAAAAATTTTATTTAGAGAGAGAGAGAGAGAGAGAGAGAGAGAGAGAGAGAGAGAGAGAGAAAAGACATGTCAGGGCTTCTGGATACTGTAAACAAACTCCAGATGCATGCATCACTTTGTGCATGTGCTCTCTCTGGGCACTGGGGAATCTAACACAGGGTAGCAAGCTTTGCAAGCAAGGGCCTTTAACCAGCGAGCCGTCTCTCCAGCCTAGCTATAGGCTTTGATTAAGTTATCGGTTCCATAGCATGGATTTCAGTGGGCCTCAAATCTAGTCAGACGGCAGCTGGTTTCTCCCATAATAGACATACCACCATTGCCCACCAATGTCTTTGAAAAGTACCTTGCTTTACGACTTTCTTTTGTTCTTTTTTTTCTTTGTTCTTTAACCATAAAACCTTCATGAAATTGTTAGCACACCTGAACATGAAATTTATGGTCATCTGGCACCTGGGTCATGGTCACTCGTATTTGGCTCCAGAATAAACTATCACTTATCCCCTTTGAGGCAAGAGCTATGTATTTTGCCCTGACATGACCCATTCTGCTCTGGGGTCGTGCCTCCCTTTTGACCCTTGGCCTGGTGGGAGTCTTGTGGCTCAGAGGTCACTGGAATGCTCCCTACTTTGTCCTGGCAGTGACTCAGGCTCTGGGGAATTCTGGGCTTCATTTTATAAGGACATTAATCTGACAAGACTGCTCAAGGACCTCACCTCTTTTTTTTTTTGGCACAAAGCTTTGCTTTGTAGCTAAGGCTAGCCTGGAGATCACTATGTAGCATTGAACTTGATATCCTCTGCTCTCAGCCTCCTCAGTGTTGTGATTACAGGCATGCACTACGATGCCCAGGTAAGACTTCAACACTATCACACTGGGGGATAGGATCTCAAGACAAGAATTATGGGGGTGCAGACTCAAACACTGTAATGATATGTAAGTGTGTATTATGTATGTGACTGTGGTATGTGGGCACAGGTGTAGACAGGTGCATGTACCCATGAGCAGTTTATGCTTCCTGAGTCTTCCTCCCCCTCCCTGTGCCTCAAATCATTGGTGTGGATATGACTGTGAAAACATCCACAGGGAGGCTAGAGAGATGTCTCAGTGGTTAAGGCATTTATCTATAATGACCCAGGTTTGGTTCCCCAGCACCTATGTAAAGCCAGATGCACAAAGTGGTGCATGCATCTGGAGTTTGTTTGCAGCAGCTGAAGGCCCTGGTGTGTCAATTCTCTCTGTCTGTCTTCTCTCTATCTCATTGCCTGAAAATAATTTTTTTTTTCAAGGTAGGGTCTCGCTCTAGCCCAGGCTGACCTGGAATTCTCTATGTAGTCTCAGGGTGGCCTTGAACTCACGGCAATCCTCCTACCTCTGCCTCCCGAGTGCTGGGATTAAAGGTGTGCGCCACCACGCCCGGATTTAAAAATATTTTTTTAAAAAAAATCCACAGGAGCCTGAAATTGCTCTTTATTTCCTGGGATCCAGCATAAGAATGGGAAGTGTTTAGGTCAGGTTGAGATCTCCTGAGTGATGACTGTCAGGTCCCCTGTGTCAGGCTGTGGAGATAGAATGCCACATTACCTACAAGTGTCAGGCTCTAGGATGACCCCAGACCTGAGACAGACAGCTGTCAGGGACCCTTTGACAGGCCCTGTGCCTTCTCCCCACCCCCTCTCCTCTCCTTCAGCCCTTCCAGCTGGCCCAGTTTCCTGGCATGGTTGCTGTGGTGTTGGTCCTTTGGGAACCAGGGCTTTGAGCACCAAGTATGCCCAACCTGGAAATTCTGTAGCAACCAGTCCTGGTTGAGCTGGGTGGAGCCCCCTTCCTCCCTCACCTCCCAGATCCTCTCCTGATGTGGAGATAGAAAAATTCTGACCCCAAATCTGAGGGAACTTTGCACATTATGGGGTTTGTAGTTTTTTCTTTTTAAAGGGAAAGGTTTATGGAGCACATGGTTTTGGAGGTCTCAGTTCACCAATTCACCCCATTGCTTCAGGCCTGCGGAGGGGAGTGTGTGATGGAGGTGGCTGGGAAGTAAAGCACTGTGAACTTTGTCCTTTTTTCTGCCCTCCCAAGCGGATTGTAAGACTCCTGACTCTCAGTGAGCAGCCCAGGGCTAGTGAGCAAGGCCGTCCTGGTGTTTTTGTTTGCTGCTGTTGGGTGGAGGTCTTTCTTGGCATTCCCATTCTGTGGGCTGGGCTGAGGCTCATGCCAGTTTCCAGAGGATCATGCATGTAAGTGGGGTTCTGCCTCATGGATCCGGACATGGAAGTGCTGTGGGCTTTTTCTTCTCCTGGGACAAAGGATAATCTCTTCTACCTGGTCATTCTGAGCTCCTGTGCTTGGACGGGGCCTTGCTGTTATGTACCAATATTCACCAGCTGCCCTCCCTTGAGAAGGCCTGCTATGCACCAGTGGTCTCTAGAGATGACATTCTGACCACAGTTCTCAGGCCAGCTGGGTTGTAATGGCCTCCCCCTCCCACTTCCAGCCTTGGAATGACTTCCCTTACTCTGAAGTCAGAGCATTCATAGACAGCATCTTTTCTTGGGTTTGGAGTGCAGGACCATGTGACTACTCTCATTAGCTGCTTTTATTTGTATTTGACTCCCATAATATTATCTTGTGAGCATCTTGTCTTCCTCACTGATTACACACTCTGCCCGGAAGGCCAGGGGCTGGACTGTTGCCTTCATAGTCCCTTAGGTGCCCTTCACAGCATGGGCACATAGAAAGTGGTGGGTAACTGTGAGTAGGTGGGGGAGATTAGACTGGACCTGGATTCTTTTCTCTGGTGCTTGGCACTAGCTGCTTAGTGATCCTTGGGGGGGTGCCCTTTAAGACATGGAGCCTAGTGTTAGGTTAGATTCCCACTCTCACTCCTCACCCACACCAGGCTGGGCTAGGCTCTGAATTCTGAGTAGTTTTAGCATTGGCGTGGAGAGCTGACATAGCTACTTCTCTATCTAAAGAACACACACACACTCATTCCTTGAATTCTCTAGTTCTTGATATGTGTTATGTAACTCACAACTTGCCTTGGTGTGACAGCTGAATCATTTGACTTAGGGCCTGGAGATCTTGCACCGTTTCTCTTTTCTTTTTGTGTGTACACATGCCTGTGCATGTGTGTGTATGTGTGCACTTATGTGTGTGCATGCATGTTTGTGTGTACACATGTGTGTGCATGTTTTTGTAGATATCAGGTGTTTTCCTTCTTCCTCAGTCGCACTCCACCATAATTTGTTTTTCTGAGGTAGGGTCTTGCTTTAGCTCAGGCTGACCTGGAATTCATTATGTAGTCTCAGGGTGGCCTTGAACTCACAGTGATCCTCCTACTTCTGCCTCCTGAGTGTTGAGATTAAAGGTATGTGCCACCATGCCTGGCCACCATACTTTAAAAAAAACTATATTTATTTACTTGCAAGGAGAGAGAGAGAGAAAGAGAGGGAGAGAGAGAATGGGTACCAGGGCCTTCAGCTGCAGACACATGTACTGCTTTGGCATCTAGCTTCAGGTAGGTACTGGAGAATTGAACCTGGCTCTTTGGTTTTCAAGCACCTTAACCGCTGAGCTATCTCTCTAGCCCCTCCACCATACTTTTGGAGACGGGGCCTCTCATTGAACCATTCAAAGTCTTCTGTCCCAAGGCTCAATTCACAAGCTATCCACATAAGTCAGACACAAAGAGTGGCACAAATATCTGGTGTTGGTTTGCAGTGCCAAGAGGCCCTGGTGTGCCTACTCACACATGTGCACACACACCCAAATAAATAAACAGTATTTAAAAAATCAGGGGCAGATCCGTGTTGTTTCCTGGTGTCAACTGGGAGGGTGAAGGAGGTAGGCACACTGGGTGCACAGGAGACCTGGGCTTCTGGGCACCCATGGCAAATCAGCTCTGGCTATCCAACGCGCTGCCTCCAGGAGCCCAGGTCCAGTTCCAGGATCGGTTTCATGCCTTGGGGTGGCTGTCTAGTTCACAGCGTCCGGAAGAGGGCCCTCGTCTTGATCACCTGGGCTGCCCTTCCTGTTTTTCAACAGTGCCCGGCATGAAGAACTTTCAGCACCGTGGACAGAGGCAGAGTTCGCTCCAGGCTGAAGGCTTTGAGCTGCCAAGAGCCTGGGATCTGCTCCTGTGCCAGCTTCCCAAGCAGGGAAGCCCAAAGCATGCCTTACTCCTTAGTATTTTTCAGTGTTTTAATGCCACCCTCATACAAGCCCCACATCTATGTCAAAGCAACACTGGCGTTTGTAACTTTGAGAGCATTTTCAAAAACAACAAAATAATAATTCTATAATTCTAGCACCTGGAAGCATAATGCAAGAGGATTGAAAGTTCAAGGCCAGACTGGGCTACCTAGTAGACCCTGTCTCTCAACAACAATGAAAAACCAGCCAACCGAAAATAGAAAACAAAAACAAACATATATTCTAGGATTGTGTTAGGTGCTTTGTGAAAATTATACATCTTTAACAAAGCACCTAACACAATCCTAGAATATATGTTTGTTTTTGTCTGGGAGTGGTGGCATTTGCCTTCATCCTAGCACTCTGGAGGCAGAGGTAGGAGGATGGCTGTGAGATTGAGGCCAGCCTGGGAGTACAGAGTGAGTGCCAGGTCATCCTGGGCTAGAGTGAAACCCTACCTCAACAAAACAAAAACAAATTTTATTGAGAGAGAGAGAGAGAGAGAGAGAGAGAGAGAGAGAGAGAGAGAGAGAGAGAGAGAGAGAGAGAGAGAGAGAGAGGGAGAGAGAGAGGGAGAGGGAGAGAGAGAGGGAGAGGGAGAGAGAGAATGGGAGCACTAAGTTCTCTTGCTGCTGCAAAGGAACTCCAGAAACATGCCCCACTTTGTGTGTCTGGCTTTAGGTGGGTACGGGGGCATTGAATCCCAGCTGGTAGGGCTTGCAAACAAGTGCCCTTAACCACTGAGAAATATCCCCCATCTCTGTGGAAAAATATACATATATATATATTTTCCCCCTCGAGGCAGGGTCTCACTCTAGCCCAGGCTGACCTGGAATTCAAATTCACTATGTAGTCTCTGGGTGGCCTCAAACTCACAGCAATCCTCCTGCCTCTGCCTCCTGAGTGCTGGGATTAAAGGCATGCACCACCATGCCCGTCTATCTGTCCCATTTAGATTGTTGGCTCCTCGTGGGTGGAGGCCATAACCTGTGTTTTCTGGTTGCCAGCAGACCACAGTGATGGTTCCCAGGAAGTGTGTTGGTCTCAGGAACATTTCACCTGCCCTCGAGGGCTTTCCTCTTCACTTGCTTTTAGTCTGTAAATCGGGATGTAGGATGGTGCCATTTACGGAGTAGCAATTGGCTGAAAGGACCCCCAGAGGCAGGAGGTGGATGGGGTGGGCACTGAGAGAAATGAAAGAGCCCTTCAGGAGCTGAGAAAGTAGTTGTGTAGAACGAAGGAATCGCTCACTGTCTGAGCTGGAAAGGATCCCAGACACCAGCTTGTTTGGGCTCATTTTACAGGTAAGGAGAGTGCAAAGTAGTCATGCTCTCGAAGTTATACAACAACTCCCCATCACTTCTGACCTGGTTTGAGTCTTCCCTGGCCAATTCTATTTTTCTAAGGTGGTCTTGCCAACACATCCTATTGCACATGCCTTTCTTCCAACACCATAGTGACACTCCTCCAGGGAGAGGTAGGTTTCTTCTCCCAACCCGACAGACCACAGTGATGGCAGAACTTGTTTTGTGTGGATTTCAAGTCCAAGTCATTAAAGGTCATTCAGTTGCTGTCCTTGTAATCCAGAAACCATGCTATGAGGAAGCCATGCGGAAAGGCTTCATGTAACTATCTGGCTCAAGCCAGCGTCAACCACCAAGCACTGGGAAATAAGCCTTTCCAGCCCCTGGGCTCCAGTGAGGCAGAGACCCGTGGTTCTGGCTGAACATACAGGTTTGTGTAGAAGCATTATTACCAACTTAAGCCATAGGGTTTGGGGATGGCTGCTATGCACTAGCGGCTAATGATATTGCCTCAAATCTGCCTCAGTTTCTCCAAACTCTTTGAATGTTCCATTTATTCAACAATCCTTTATTGCATACCTACTGTATGCTGGTCTGGACAAAGGCTGGAGAAAACCTTGTTGCTGATACCACTGTTCTCTTCAGACTACAAAACATTCATGCTCCTCAGGCCTCTGTCAATAGCACCAGCCTATGGTTCCAGGTCACCGTCCCTGCTTTGTCCCTAGATGTGATCTCCAGTCTTCTGTCTCTATACCTTGGTCCCTGTTGTCCCTTTTACCTGTGTCGCTTCTTCCCTGTGCCTACCTCAGCCTGCAAGGACCTGCTCCCAAACCTCCTCCTATCTCCGGGCTCTCTTAGTCTCCTCTCATGTTGAAAGAAACTGGCACTTCCTTGTAATCCACAGCGCTCACCACACAGTTTTATCTGCCCACCGCCTCTCTCAAACATCACTAGACTGTGACTCCCTGGAGGGGGGAGACTGGCTCATCCCTCCTGTCATCATCTGGCATAGAGCCCAGCCCATAGGATGTCCCTGGGAAACATTTGTTGACATGACTGGTAGGGGAACTGGAATCAGAACTGAGGTTTCCTAAATACCAGCTTCCAGCACCTGACTGAATTCACTTCTGACATCATCCAACCAGAAGCATGAGCCATCAAAGGTGGGTATCAGGTTGGTAGGACAAGACTCTGGAATGGGCTCAGGGTTGGCAAGATTGCTGCCTATGGAGCTGCAGGTGGCAGTGGTGGGTCCGCTTCCAGGTGGGTTCCTCCCTCCCCCACCTCTCACTTCTGTCTCCTGCTTTCAGGAAGCCCTAAGCACCTATTTCTGGAGGGAAGACAGAGTTCCTTTGTCTCTGTTCTCCAACTTTAGCTTGACCCTGAAAACATCGATTCTGAAAACCCAGTTGCACAGGAAAACATTATTGTCCCC
>PVHP010018247.1:18487-33502 GCA_004024765.1 Zapus hudsonius | reverse complement strand
TAATGGCACATCTGGTAGTCAGTGAAGGTACACTCTGGGTGATTAAATGTGGTCATAAGTTTACACAAAATGCTGACAGGACGCTTTTCCCCTTTCCATTATAACCAACAGGGCACATCTGAGTCCTGGCTAGCTCTTCATTCTGAGTCTGTGTAGAAGTTTCTGTTTGCAGTATCTGGACTTTTGCTACAGTGTTGAAAGACTCTAGGAAGCAGCTACAACACGTCATTAGATAGATGAGAGATTTCTCTGGGAGGTGACTGTTGAGTTCCACATCAGCAAGCGACAGCGAGAAGGACAGGAGTGGGGAGAAATAGTGTCAGATGGTGGCACTTAAAAAACAAAATGGCCTGAGAGATGGCACAGCGGTTAAGGTGCTTGCCTGCAATGCCTAACTACCCTAGTTTGATTCCCCAGTACCCATGCAAAGCCAGATGCACAAGGTGGTGCATGCATCTGGAGTTTGTCTGCAGTGGCTGGAGGTCCTGGTGCACCCATATTCTCTCCCTCTCCCTCTCCTTCCCTCTCGCTCCCTCTCCCCTTTCTCCCTCCCTCCTACCTCCCCCTTTCTCTTTCTCATAAATAAATAATAACTAAATGAATAAATGGACATTAGAAATTATTTGAGTCAAAGGCATCCAGTAGAACTTTCCACACCCAGGACAATGGGTGTGAATTCATTTTTCCACCATGCTTCGTAGTTGGCTCATCACAGCCTGTGGGAAGCCAGAGCCCAGCACAAGTGCCCTGGTGGAGACAATGGGGACAATAGGAGGGACCTTCCATTGGTTTGTTTCTCATAGTAGACCCTAGGGGAGCATTTCCATGGATACGATTGGGTCATCGATACATGTGTTCATCTTTTTAAAGAAGTAAACACCATCAGTATTTGACTACATATATGATGATGGAGCTGCTGCTTTATGAATTTACTAACCTAAACTTTTAAAAAACAATTTGAGAGACAGAGAGGAGGAAGGAAGAGAGAGGGAGATAAGAGAACGAGAGAGAGAGAATGGGTACACCAGGGCCTCTTGCCACTGAAAATGAGCTCCAGGCTTATGTGTCACACTTTATGTGGGAACCCTAGCTACAGACGTTGCAAGAAAATACCTTTAAAGCATTTTGCAATCTTCCCAGCCCACCCATACGTTTAACTGGTGTTTTAGAGTATATTCCTTCAACATGTACTGTTATCCTGTACGCTGTGTCCAGCAGACATTGGCTGTTTGCTGAGTCTCCAGCGCATGGTGAGAACTCATCCAATGGTCACCATGCACCATGCAGGTTTGTGGCTTGTGTGAGTCACTCTACAAGGTTCACACAGTGACAAAGTAGCCCTAATGACCCTTTCCTAAAGCCTCATGCCGTCATTTAATAGCACTTGCTTTTATGGTATTTTTCAATGTATCCATCAGCGGCCATGAAGGACAGAGGATCAGCAAGCACGCTGCTCTGGCCAGCTTCGCCTTCAGTGGGAAAGAACTGTGCCGTGTTTCCTAGCCCATGAAGCTGAGGCCTTTAAGTCCCTTGTGAATAGACAGATCATCTACAAATAGAACAGAAAGAGTTGAAGAAGAATGTACTTTTCAGTAATGTATCCTACCACCTGTAACACTTATAGTTCAACTTGTCATTTATTGTCCTGATGCACATTTAAAACGATACCTCCTTTAAATTCAGTGCATCGAAAATGAGAATGCAATATAGCTGTTTAGAAGAAAACGCCAACATAAACTAACAAGTAAATGTTGTTTCTGCAGAGCAAGCAGCCCTGTCTATTTGTGGCTTTAACCAACCAAGTATTGACATATGTATTTTAAATAGTAGTGTATGTACTGAATATGTACAGAACCTTCTCCTTGTCACTATGATCTAAACAGTATGGTGTAGTAACCATTTATGTGTCATCTGCATTGCATCAGACAGTAGAAATAATTAAGGATGTTTCACAGTATGCAGGAGAATGTGTGTGGTTATGTGCGAACACTCCAGCATTTCATGGGGGAAATGGGCATCTAGGATTTTAGTATGTATCGGGAGTCCTGTAACCTCTCCTGTGGACACAAGGAAACCACATACATAAGCAATTTAAAGACGGACAGAGAGAGAGTGCGCTATTGCTAAAAGCATCTTAGCAATAGACTTTTCTCACAGTAATCAGTAAATTTGATGTCAAAACAAAAACACAGTGTCATGGGGCAAGAGAGATGGCTCAGTGGTTTAGGTGCTCACCTGCAAAGCCTAAGGACCCGAGTTCAATTCCCCAGTACCCATGTAACGCCAAATGCACAAGGTGGCACATGCGTCTGGAATTCATTTGCAGTGGCTAGAGGTCCTGGTGTGCCCATTCTCCCTCTATTGCTATACCTCTCTCTCAACTAAATAAATAAAATAAAAAAATTTAAAACACATAGTATCAGACTGGGGAGATTGCTCAGTGGTTAAAGATGCCCACTTACAGAGTCTGCTCATTTTCAATTCCCCCGTATTCCTGTAAACCCAGAAACATGGTGATGTGTCAGGAGTTTGTTTGCAACAGCAAGAAGCCCCGGTGTGCTTATATGTGCTTTCTCTCTCTCTCTCTCTCTCTCTCATAAATTAGAATGAATTAATAATATTTTAAAATAAATTTTAAATTAAATAAGTTTTAAAACATGGTCTCTGTCATGAGTCATGAAGCTATTCTGGAAATCTCATTTTGTTTGACACTTGATTACCTAATGTCATTGTGAGTGACCAGTACACTATATTTTCACTCATGCTGGGAAAAATGATTTGTAAAATCCATTATGTCTCTGCGACTGTTGAATTCCATTATCCTCCACCTTTAGCTACCTTGGCCTGATTCCTCCTCATCCTTCCAGCTGCTGAGCTATTGAAGAACACAGCACTTCTGCCGTCAGAAAAACTCTGTGTCAGGATAGGCAAGGAAGCTAACACCTCGGGCAAGCCACACTGTGTCTTCTACTAGTAGGTGTTTTACCCAGTTAGGAGCAGTTCAAATTGAATAGAAAGTGAGGGAGAGAAAACAGGGTTCAGCACCTGCTTACATCCCTTCTCTGCAGTCCTATTTACTGACCTGCCCTCCTCCTTTGAACTGCCAGAATTCTTGTTTCTGAAAGAAGCCTTATGTTACCTCTTGCTTTATGCTGCTCTAGAAAAGGATGGGCTCAACTCCAGCTGTTCACCTCATCAAGGAGAAGGTGCCTGTCTCCTGAAGGCTGGGAGATCTGGGGTCCCCCAATGGAATCTTGAAGGAAGTGCTGAGATGGAGAAGCCCCACAGGCTTGGGGACAGGACAGAGGGCATCTGTCTCTGCTTTGGCAGCCAACCAGGTGTCCTTGACACTGCACCCTTGTTGTAGGCTTGTGATTGTTGTGGTCAACTTCCTAGTTGCTGCGCAGAAAGAACCCAAGCAAAAGCAGCTTGTAGAGGAAAGGGTTTATTTGGCTTACAGACCCGAGGGAGACTCCATCCTGGCAGGGAAAGCGATGGCATGATCAGAGGGGTGGACATCACCTCCACCACAGCACTGGAAACAGCGGCAGGAAGGTGTGCCAAATACTGGCAAGGGGAAGCTGGCTTATAACCCCATAAGCCCACCCCCAACAACACAGCTTCATTGAGGTTGTAAAACCCAAACTGACATCAGCTGAGGATCCATCTATCAGAACACATTCATTTGTTTGTGGGGGACACCTGGATCAAACCATGACAGTGATATATCAGAAATATTTATTCTGAAATATGATACTGAGCAGTAAAGTCTTAGCCTTTTAAATACCATTTGGGATAAAGGTGTACCTGCTTCTTTGTTTTGCTATCATTTTAGTTTATATTAAAAGTATTCCTGGAGTTTTCTTTCGTAAAATATGGATAGTTTTTAACTTTTTCATTGATAAGTTCCATAAATGTAAATAATATACCATGATCATAATACCCTCTCAAAACTCCTCCCCACCAAGTCCTCCCTCCACTGAATCCCTTCTTCTTTCCAACTAGTCTTTCTTCCATTTTAATGTCATCATTTTTGTTATATTGTTCTTCAGCTCTTGTGTAGGTAGCATTAGCCACTGTGAGGTCACGAATATCAAGGCCACTTTGTATCTGGAAGACAGTGAACCTGACAGCCTGGATTCAATTCTCCAGCCACTCACTTCAAAATGTAAAACCAGGACATTCTTTGACAGTGGCAAGAGACCTTGATGTGTGTGTGTGTGTGAACATGTGCAAATTAATAAAAGTTAACAATAAAAAATATGGTGGTGACCAGTGAGGTGACTCAAAATTCACCGAAGTGCTAAGGTAAAGGGACAGTGGGGGTGTTTAGCATTAAGTGAGACATCTCCATCACATGCCCCTAGGCTCAGGGACCATTGCAGAAGAGGTGATTGAAAGAATGTACTAACCAATCCAGATGGTACACAGAGGAGGATATCCAGCTGATTGGGGATGGGAAGGGAGGGCATTGGGGAATTGGGGATAACAGCTCATTGTTTTCCCACTGAATAATGTAACACATTATGGACAATAAATATATATCTAAGATAAAAAATTGGCAAAGAATAAGAATAAATATTTCTCAAGATACAAAAAAAAAAGAAAGAAAGAATGTACTAACCAAAGGGAAAGAGTGTATATAATACTGTCTTCCAAACACAAAGTTTCCTTAAATAAATTCTTATTTATTTGTGAGGAGAGAGAGAGAGAGAGAGAGAGAGAGAGAGAGAGAGAGAGAGAGAGAATGAACAGGCACGCATGGTCCTCCTGCCACTGCAGACAATCTCTAAACACACGTGCCACTTTGCGTGTCTGGCTTTATATGGGTACTGGGGCCAACCCAGGCCAGGAGGCATTGTTAGCAAGTGCCATTAACCACTGAGTCATCACCCCACTACTGTAGTTAGCTCTCAACTCTCTGCTTTGCTGTAAAATGCCAGCTCCTGGAAGTCCTGGCTAGTGGTTCTCTCCCCTTAGGCCTTCATTGCCACCCTGGGATGCCACTACCTGAAATGATTTAGACATATGTCTCCTTGTCGAATGCTGTTCTCCACTCACTAGATCACAAGCTCCATATGACAGCCCTTATGTGTCCTGCACACAGCTTATTCTCAGGGTCTACAACAGTGCTTGGTGACTAGTAATAGGTCAATAAATATTGAAAATAAGTCAAACGAATTGGCCCAGAGCAATTGTCCCCATTTCCTCTGACTTAGAAAATTAGTTCCTAATTCTGGCTGGGCTCCCCTGTTACCTGGAGTTTTGTTGGCAACACAGTTTCTGGATCATCACCCCTGGATAGTCTGATTTGGTTTGTCTTAGGTGAAAGCTGAAGAATCTGTATTTTTTAATTAACATCTCGGGTGATTTGGACACAGCCAGGAGGTGGACTGATATTTGGGAATGGCCCTCATGGGGAATATTACTGAAGACAGACCTCCACTGTCAGCACCACCTAAGCCACATCTCCTGTGTCGCAGGCTGTTCATTAAATGTATCTCCATGATTTTCAAAATATATAGCTGAAAGGCTTAGCCAGTTGGGAAATGTTCCTCTGGCAGACGCAACTGCGTTTACTCAGAGCCTGTCTGCAATAAAGTAAGGAAACCAGCTCTCCAGTCAGGTGCTCCCTCCGCCCCAAAGAGATGGATTGATTAGGTTAACAAATAAAGTGGAAAACTGCTGAGAAGCTGCCCGATCGGCCTGTGGGCTTTCTTCTCCAACAGCATCAATACGCTGTGGGATTGTGGCAGATGGACTCTACTGTTGCATATGTGCTCACGCTGGGAAGGAGGCCACTGCGAGTCCTCCTGGTCCCCCAAAGGGCTGCCTGCTTGGCTTGTGCAGTTCAAGTTGGCAGAGTGTAGCGGGGATTAAGAGCCCAAGCTTTGCAGTCAGACAGCCCTGGGTTTGAAACACAGAATGGACACTGATTAAAGTGTGACATGGGACTTTGTGCATTGCCTCGGATGTTTTATCTGTAATTAGGAATGATATTATCGAACTCGTGGGTTGATGGTGAGCTTTCCAGGCTGTGTGGCTGGCATTTGGTATATATGGTACCCAATAAATGAAAATATCATAACCTTTGGGAAGACAGACTTATACCATTCTATTGCCAAAACTTATCCCACCAAATATCCAAATGCTAAAATCTCTTGTCCGCACTGATCAAGAAAGGGACCAAACAAAGGTATTTGGTTGGACAAGGAGAAAATGTGAAAAATAAAACTTAAAATGGATTTTTTAAAAGATACTTTATGAATAACTACGATTTTAATGACTGATTTTTCTTCCATCCTGCTTTGGATGAAGCCCAGAGCCTTGGACATGTAAGATAAATTCTCTGCTACTAAGCTACCTTTCCAGTGTTATCCTCCATCTCCTGATCCTCCCAAGGGCTGGAATTTATAGGCATGTGCTATGACATCCCTTGGATGGCTGATTTTTTAATACAGTTAAAAACTTCCCCTAAAGTTGGATTGGATTTCTAGGGGGGGGGTGGAAATCAGTTGGGCTTCATTCCATCTTGGCTTGGATCAGACTGTTCAAATGGAATCTTCTCAGAACAAGAGAGGAGTTGTTACTGGAGGATTGAGGAACTATATGCCAACCATCCATGTTCCTTTCTCGAAGTTTCTATGCAAAAATACCATTGGTTGGAACAAGGGTTAGTAAGCATAAGTAAGAACCAAAGGTGACAAAACATATAGTTCAGATACTATCATCCAGAAGTAACCTATGCACATAGACCTTAATTTAACACCAAGTTTGATGTGTACAATGACCAGCACTGATCAGTACTATAGTGTAGTATTATCATCAGATATGAAAGGTAATTGGGTACGGGAGTATTCCTTATAGAGTGTTAGCAATGTTCCCCAAAAGAATTACACCCTGTGGAGGGAATTCCATCAAACCAATCCAAGCCTACCTATTGACTGTTGAAAATAGTTTAAGTCATAGAAGAACTTTAATTGGTTGGATATACGTATTACAATTCCACTTATTTATTTATAGAAACGTCTCGTACTTTGAGTCAAGACTTCATTGTAGCAGACATAGGAAGTACTGTTCCTCAGCTCTAGGTTGTCCAATTTGCTGTATTTCATCTGCAGTTTCTTTATGCAGTGTGGAGTCCTAGGCGAGCCCGTGGACCATTGTGAAGGCACAAGCTTACATGAGAGGAAGTTCAAAACTGGGTCTCAACTAAAGGCAGAGACTGAAATCACCGGGGACCCTTGATGAAACCCTGATTCTTGATGATGTAGTCCTGGGGTGTGGTTTGGAATTGAGGCTTTCCAAGATTCTCCATTATCCAGATTCCCCTATGCCCCCACTCCCAGTCTCCATAATCACTCTCCTATCTCCTCCCTACAGATCACCTCTGTAAATTTCCATTTGACACATCTTTTAGTTCCTTCAGTTTTGATGTAAATGATACATAATCCCTCTTTTTGCCAGCATAAATATATACAATTAACACATAATCACATAAATATGCACAATCAAAACACAGTAATCAAAAACTCACTGTGGGGCTGGGGAGATGGCTTAGTGGTTCAATGCACTTGCCTACAGAGCTCACTGACCAAAATTCAATTCCCCAGCACCCATGCAAAGCCACTCAGGAGCCAGACTCATTTGCAGCAAGAGACTCTGTCTCAAAAAAAGTGGAGCACAAGTCAATGCCTCTGATCTCCACAGAAACTCTGTGGCACAATATGCCCATACAACACATAAAAATGTAAAATTAAAGTAAAAAAAAAAAAACAAAGTCAAAAAGAAATTGTTGAAGGCAATATAGATATTCATTAGTCTGATTTGATCATTATACATTATATACATGTATAGTTACCACACTGTGCCCCATAAAGACACACAATTAAAATAATACTAGTAATAGAAAAATAAGAAGAAGATAATAATAGAGCTCTCTGGGCATCTCTCAGGCAGAGCCACTGTCGTGAACAAGGTGGAAGAGAATCCCTTCTCCCAGAACTGGAGGTGATTCAGCTGTATTTTCTGTGCCTGCCTTTGACAAATTACTTGCAAATTATGCTCCTGACTGCTTTCACATAACAATTAAGCAGTCTTGTTTTCATGGGAGATGCCTTCATGATGAGACTATTCATTCTGTCATTTCTTCCCTTTGCCTCCTTGCTATGTTGTCTTTTAAATGAGCTTAGTGGATGAAGTCTTGTTGGTGCAGGAGACCTGCTAATCATTTCTTTCCTCTCTCAGATGGTTAAGAATTGAAGCCAGCTCTTAATCTCTGGGTGTGGATGACTAGTTCTCATTAGTTGTGGTAAATGCTTTAAGTGAAACTAACTATAGACGCTCACTGAAACTGGACCGTGTAATCACATCGTTTATCAGAAGGGATTTTAATGTTTCCATGCAGAAAAGAATAAAAAGATGCCCCAAGCACATAAATAGCCTATTCTTTTACACGTCACTTAACTCCAAACAGAAAGTCACAAACCTTATTTCTGCTGATATGGCATTTGAGCTCTGAATTAAGAGACATTTGGAAGTATTCATATATGTTATTTTACAATATTTATCTATGCTTGCATTCGATACTGTCATTCCCCAGGGGGCTAAAGACTTTTCTAAAGCTTTATTGCTTTTTCATGGGATCCCATACCCCCTCTTCAGGTATGCTCATTCATGCACCAGAGTTTTCTAAAGAATGAAAATACCTATCAGGTATGTACCATAGGAAGGTGACATAAACCTTCCCTACAAAGGACAGCAAGTAAAATGTTTTAAGCTTTGCAAACCATCAAGTCTCCGTAAGTACTCCTCAACCCAGCCAAAATTATGCCAACACGGCTATAGAAAATACACAATTGATGAATGTGGTTCTAGAAAACCCTTTCTAAATGCATACTGAAATTTGCATTTCATATAATTTTATATGTTGTGAAATACTCTTCTTTGGATCATTTTCAACCACTAAAAGATATAAAAATCGTGTTTAACTTCTGTTTGTACAAGCATGATTGTTGGGCCGCTTGCTGACACCATAGGAGAAGCTCGGTTTGGGGCCAGATTTTAATAAAGCCTCTTTAACGCTGAAGTATTTTCAGCAGAGTTAGAGGCTTCGGGTTTGTCTTGGTACTAGGCAGGAATATTTAACTAGAATTTAATAGCATTGTGTTAAACTCCGTACATTTTAAGAATCACCTTTGGTTTGTTGAAAAATGGGCTTTTCATTTAGAACAGAGATTTAAAACAAAACAGGTTGTTTTATAAGAAAATATTAAGTAATCTGGCATTGCGTGAGCATCTGACATCTTGAAGTAGATATTCAAATGACTGATGTTTGGGAAATTGCTCTCTAATTTGATTCTCTGTTTTCTTCTTGGAAAAAAATGCCTGTGGTTCTGAAAAAGAAAAAGCTTACTCTAGTTCACTACTATCCACTATCCTAATTAAAAAGCAGAAAGCTGGGTGTGGTGATGCTCACCTTTAATCCCTGCACCTAGGAGGCAGGGGTAGGAGGATCGCCCTGAGACTACATAGTGAATTCCAGGTCAGCCTGGGCTAGAGTGAGACCTTACCTCAAAAAACAAAAAGAGTAAATAAATAAATACATAATTTAAAAAAAAACAGAAAGAGCACCAATGAAGCTACCCGTTCCCCATCCATTTCCACCCTCCTGACATCACAGGCAGCCAATTTCAGAAAAGCTCTCCTCTCTTAACCATTAGCTCCAACTGTGCCTCTTCTTTAGATTGTTCAGGATTTCTCTTATTAGCATGCATGAATTTCACAGAGGAATGGGCTGCATTAGGACATTTCTACGCATGCACATGTGCTTTGGTTCTACTCACCTGACTACACTTCCTCTTCCCTCCCCTCCCCCTGCTTTTTTTATATCCTATTTTTTTCATATGTAAATTCCACACTTGAACAAAAATATATATTACCTGTCTTTGTGAGACTGGCTTATTGTTGATCTCCAGTTCCATCTATTTTCCTTCAAAAGATAAAACCATATTCTTTATGGCTGAATAATACTCCGGCATGTATGTGTGTAACACAGTTTATTGGTTAATCCATGGGTAGATATCTAGGCTGATTCTATAACTCGACTATAGTGGATAGTGTATTAATAAACATCGGTCCACAGATATATCTGCAAAAGCTGGTTTGATCTTTTGAGTATTTGACCACAAATTATGTAACACTTTCTTTTCTTGATACTTAATGTGTTCTTCATGTAGAATCAGACGCTGTCTTGTTTATTTTTACCCAAAATTGTCATCTTCTCTTGTCCTTGGATGAAAGGACTCAGTCAATGCTTTAACAGATAAGCTGAAATAGGACAGGAACTAGCTAGATAATTCGGAGGCATTCTTTCAAAAGGGAGAGAACTCCATTTGCTGAACTCAAAGGACCAATCATCACTCTGATCACAAAAGCTTCCATTTGTGGTACAAACCTTACTTCAGTGATCACCGTTCAGCTAAGGTTTTGCTTTCCACCATCTCAGGTACTCATGGAGCATTGATGGTCCCAAAACGTTAGATGGAAGATTACAGACATAAGCTTTTAAACTACACCCTCTCCTAAGTAGAGTAATGAGATTTTGGATCTTACTCCATTCTGCCTGGGGCATTAATCATCCCCTTGTCTAGTGTATCCACAGTGTATATCCTGCCTGCCTGTTGGTGATGTACTAGCTAGGTTTCTCAGGCTTGCCTACCTCAGGGCCCTGCGGTTGGGCTGCCATTCCCTCAATATTGGCACCCTTGGCAGTCCTTGGTGAGGGCAGCTGACTTGGGGATCATAGGATATTTAGCAGCATTTCTGGCCTTGAGTCTCTCAGATGTCAATTGCACTACCCTCAGTTATGACAATCACAAATGTACTCAGCCATTGGTGGAATTGACATCCTGGCAGGAGATGATCCATCCCTGACCTTCACACAGGACCCAAATGAAACCTACAAGGAAGTGACAAGACAAACAGGAGACCAATCACCACAGCAAGTCTGATAACCCATGAAAAGTCAATGGAGACAGACACCAATGATACCCAACACAACCCATGGCAAAGATCCAGAGATACTTAAGATCTCAACAACAAAGCAGACTCAAAACTCACCCACCATAACTCAGGGAAGTGAGCAGAAGAAGGGGCGGATAGAATGTAAGAGCCATGGTTGGGGAGAATATCCAGAGACATCGTCCCTCTCAGTAACAATACAGAAAGGGGGAGGAAAAAAAACTGGCTACCTCTGGTGAAGTTCATAAACCCCTAACCTATGGACAGATCCAGTATGTGCACCAAGGAAGGACCCCAGTGGGTAGGGGACAGAGAGGAGGGAAATGGGGATACCTTCACAAGAATTGCTTATACAATGTTTATACTTATTCATAATAAAGATATTTAAAAATAAATATCTGGTACACAGATATTCCCATTGTCCCCTAAAGTGCAGAGGCTTCCTTTTCCTGAGAATCAGGCCTTCAGAACACTGCCCCCCTCTTACTCCTTCTCACCTTTTAGGGCTCAGTGAGGATGCCCCTTTCACAGAATCACCCTCCCGGTGTTCACTTTTATAAATGGCTCCTTGAATTTCTACAACTCACTTCTCCCAAATTCCAAAATAGACAGAACATGTTTATGAGCTTTCTGTCTACTCTCTGGACTACAATCTCCTAGAAGCCACGTGACTTTGTATATTGTTATATTTCCAGCACTTACCACAGCATATGGCACATCACACTGTGTTAATAAATGTATTTTATGTAGAATATCATTTTAAGCCATTTCTCCTGCAACCTTTTGTGCCTAGTCCCATATTACTATCTTTAGTGCTGTCCTTGGATACTTTAATACAAAAAAGTAAATCTTGAAAAGTTTTCAATATGAGTTCTCAATAGCCCAATGAACTATTCATCAAAATGATTATATTTCTGTTACATTTGGTGTTCCAACAAGTGTTCTAGTAAAAATTAAAGCTATCTTCAAATTCCATAGAAAGAAATTTCTCTTTTTCCCCTGTTTCACTGTATGAGTTGATTTTATACCCAGGTCTGATTAATTTTTCTAGGTAGCCTCTTTGTGCTGTAATTTAAGCTAGAGGAAAGGCCCTGAACCAATACCACTGTGGTTGCTTTTGGCTTTAGAATTACCTCTCAGGTCAATATATGCCATTTCTATTTGAGTATGGTTTCTGGGCACCTTCTAGGGTTTACCTCACTTATTCCCATTGCCCCAACCCTCAATAGATGATGCTTTACCTTTCACAGTGACTTAGCATTCGTCAGGTAGACTTGCGTGTCTCTCCCTCAAGCTTTGGTCACACTCTTACCCACAGCCTATTTCTGGAAATAGTCCCTGAATTCCCAAGGCTGATGGATGTTTTTGCTATCCACTTCTACAGCCCCCTGAAATCCTTGACATCTCAAATTTACTTGGCTCTCCTCAGTTTCCTGATAACACACAGTGGAAAGAACAGAGAAATGCTTGCCAAAAAACTGTTTTTAAAGAATGAATGAAGTACCTTTAAAAGTGTAAACCCCCTTAAAACTGAAAAATCAAGTCTATACATAGCTAGTTGATGAAAGTCTAGAGAAAGTGGAATGCTGGGAAGCCATAGCTTTGGTTGTGATTAATGAAAATAAATACAGGGCTGGAGAGATGGCTCAGCAGTTAAGGCACTTGCCTCCAGTGCCTAAGGCCCCTGGTTCAATTCCCCAGAACCCATATATACCTGATGCACAAGGTGGTGGCCCTAGTGTTCTCTCTCTCCCTCTCTCTCTCCATCTCTTTCCCTCTTTCTCTCTCCCTGTCTCTCCTTCTTTCTCTCTCTTCTCCCTCTCTCTCTCCTTGAAAAATGAATAAATAAAATATTCTTTAATAAAAGAAAATAAATACATGTAAATATGAAAAGGTTGGTCCTACATCCTTAAGATCTCTCAAAAACATAGATGGAACATGTGTTAAGTCTCTAAAGCTCAAAGCTTGGAGAGTTGATAGTGGTTCAAATCCAGGACTTCTGTGTTATGTGAAGTTCTGAAGTCTCCTGTCAACTCAGTAAAAAGCCACAGTAATCCTCCATATCTGTGGTTTGGCTTCCTAAGATTTCAGTTCCTCTATAATCTGAAATTATTAAATGGAAAAAAGCCCACATTTTTAAATCGTGCACTGTTCTGAGCAGCCTACCCCCAGCCCACCTAGAGCAGGAATCAAACCCTGTCCCACCGTCTTCACTGTGTGCACTGCCCACCTGTGAATCACTTAGCAGTTCTCAAGTGTCAGCTGCCATATTGTCCCTGGGCTTGTTCACAGGATCAGTACTCTGTCGTTTCACACTTTTTGGTGTTGTAATATGATCCATGAGAAAAGGTGCTGTGTATATCAAGCAGGGGGCTCTGGGGCTTAACATCTGAGATAAAAGAGCCAGTTAAAATTAAAAGGGGAGTCCCAGCACTCTGTTTATTTTGCCTCATTTTTGTATCCAAGACTGCTGTACTTGAAGTCACTCGCTTGTGTACACGCAATCTAGCCCATTCTAAGTGCCTTCCTTTGCCCACGAGGAAGCCGGGGTTTGCAGCATCAGTATGCTGAGCAGGTCTCCACACTAGCAGAGATAGAGCTAGAACAATGCCCTGCTGATTATCCTTCTAAGAATTCTGAACCCTGCTGAGTTCATGGGGCAACATTCCTGAGCATGGCTTGCAGCTTAAGCAGTTCTGAATTTAGCTAGCATCGCTCTGTCAGTGGAGAGAAGGGACCCACTCAGCTACAGACATAGTGTGGTGATGGTTTGCTCTCAATCAACTGAGCCAAGCTTTTGCTAAGCATTTTGCTCTTTCATACGGTGCCCACCCACCCCAACACTGCTGTGTGGTATAAATTATTATTGTCCCAAATATACAAATGTGAAATGCTAAGGCTTAAACGATCAGCTAACTTGGGAAAATCACAGAGCTTGAAATGGGGAGGGGTGGGCTTTGTCTCCACCAGGCTCTGATCGCTCTACTCTAAATGCAATAATATACTGGGGTTAAGAGAAAATTTTCCATAGCGATTCTGAGGACATTTTGAGTTCTTCAGACATCATAAGCATCGCATGTCATAGAAGCAGAATGAAATTTCCAATGACACTTAGTTTCTCTGAATAGATAGAACAGTTAAAGAGCACTTAACTCTGAAAATTTATAAAAATCCATTACTCCCTCGATAAAAAAAATCAAATGAAACATAAAAGTACTTTCTTAAAATATATATATTTTTTAAATTGCAATGTGAAGGAGGAGGCCAACCATGATCTATTAAGAGAAAAGTAGTCATGATGGGTTTCTCTGGGTACCTTGCACATGTCACAGGCTGGACCAATGTCTTAGAAGAACACTGTGTGCCCAACAACCATTGAGCAAAGCTTTCCTGTTCAGGTTATGAATGACACCACTCCACAGGACACCATTCCTATAAATTCTTACAAGCACTGTGCGTTTGGGTTTGGGGAAGCTCAATGGCCCTGCAAATAAGGTCGTTAATTAGTAAGTATCCCACATGGTGAGAACATTGGGATTTGGTGGTTAGTTTATTTAATGTAGCTGGGAAGGTATCACTCAGAGCACCCTTCTGGATAGTTAACCTGTTGCTGTTGGTTCCCCATGCCATTAAGCCCCTTTCTCAGGGCTCAAAATCAGACTGATGAAACCTGCATGGCTATGTTTCCATGAGTTATATGAGATCACACTCTATAGGCAACTCAAAGCCAGCCATTAATGAGTTGGCACTAATAGTGCTTTGATTGTAGATAGCACAGAGTTCAGTCCATCTTGAGGGGATATGTCTTAAATGCAAAGCAAACAGATTGCATTTCCACATGCATGGATTCTATATTCAGACCCATGATCTTTCTTGTTAATCCAGTATGCACTGGGAAATAAAGTCGTTGCTGAGAAGAGAAGTCATGCTTGGTGCAGCCTAAGTACATAGAGTTGTCTATATTTTTAAAAAGGATAAAGGGCTAGAAAGATT
>PVHP010018247.1:0-18387 GCA_004024765.1 Zapus hudsonius | reverse complement strand
CTCACTGACCTGGAATTCAGTATGTAGTCTCAGGCTAGTCTGGAACTCAAGGTGATCCTCCTACCCTCTGCCTCTCTAGTGCTGAGATTAAGGGTGTGAACCACCACGCCTTTCTCCTCTAGCACTTTTTAAACCACAGATGTTAGAAAAACGTTCCTAAACAATGTCACACATCTAAGCAAAATACAATTTTTGTTTTCTCATCATTTTTTTTTAATTTTTTTCCTGATCGCTTCATCTCTCCATTCACTCCTCCACTCTCACAGGATGCCGGGTTTTGCACTGGTTGCAAAGTCACGATTTAATGTGGCGCCTGGTTTTGCTTGGCTATCCCTGTTTGAACGGGAAGTTATGCATATGCTGAATTGCTTTGAAAGGTAAAGCCACATAATGTTGGCATCGTGAGCAGGTTTTCTTCTCTTAGGTTCAAGTTACGCTGCACAGCATTAGCACAGGGAGCAATTCTTTGTCGCCCCCCCCCCCACACACACACTGTGGCTTCTAGTGTCCCCGTGAGAAGGAATCAAAAGAACAGATTTCTGATATATATGAATGAGACCATTGGCTTCGCTCCCCACTCCTGTGTGTGATGCTGTGGACAAGAGACTCTAAGCTCTGGTTCCATGCCCCACTTTGGAAACAGGATTGATAATAAGAATCTCACTTTCTTTTTTGCCTAAATTGAGACATACATAAAGTGTTTGACAAAGTTCTTAGTTCTTACTGGAAAGTAAATTACAGCTATTATTATGATCATATGATATTATTCTCCCCTCTGCCCCTGGCAAAGGTCTGCTTATACCACTGTATAAATTTGCTTAATTTCATGCTAGTTGGTAACTTTTCAGGTGACCTTTCTTTTGGGTGACTTATGTGTATGTTGTAATATATTTGAACTGAATTAAAAGTAAATACATTTTTTAAATGTTAATTTGTGGGCTGAAGAGATGGCTTAGCAGTTAAGGTGTTTGCCTGCAGAAGGACCTGAGTTTGATTCCCCAGTGCCCATGTAAAGCCAGATGCACAAGAGGGCGTATGTGTCTGGAGTTCATTTGCAGTGGCTGGAGGCCTTGTTGTGCCCATTCTCTCTCTCTCTCTCTCTCTCTCTCTCTCTCTCTCTCTCTCTCTCTCTCTCTCTCTCTCTCTAATAAATAAATAAAATATTAAAAAACAATGTTAATTTGTATTATTCCCTCTTAGAGGGATATTGGTATGGGCAAGTAGAAGTATAGTTTGCCTTAATTACTTCATCAGCCTTATTCAAGTCCAGGAATTTTCACACCATTTTGAAGAAAGCCACAGTTACAGAAAACTGTAAGGTGTGTTCCCAGCCTTTGAAGAGATCTAGGAAGGAATTTGTATTTATTTTTGTGTGTGTGTTTAAATGAAGTTGCTCTGAAATACCTAAGAAAGATTTTTGTCACACATATCCTGTGGGGCATACAAAATGCCTCTAATAAGATAATATTCTGTCCTCACCTGCCCCTACAATGAGGAAAATAAAGTATATTCCAGCAACAGTTACAAATAATGATAACAGTGTGATTAACCATTTAACAAGCAAAACCAATCAACTCTCCCTACCCATTCATTCAATTACATGAATGAGGTCATATAGGAACTTCCAGTGTAGTTAACCAAAATCCAGACCCAGGTAGTGGGGGGGGGGAGAATAGCCTGGGCTTAAATATCATATCATGCCATTCTTTGAGAAATCTCTCCCATCTCTCTCCTTTGCCATCTTCTTTATTCTTTATATCTAAGCCCATCTTTATCGTGGCAACATATTTGTCTATATGTTGATGTCCTGGGTGGAGTCTTACTTCTGTCTGCGGAGTCTTGCCCCTTACTGGGTTTACTTCATTCTAATGAAGAAATGCCTACTGTATTTTTTTCCTTTATTACAATATGTCTTTTAAATAGTAAATGATTTTTCAAGAACCACCGTTTTTATTTTCTTCAGAGTTCTTTGTATTCTGTCACACATTCTTTCTGTCACATGCTCTATTTCTTCTTGTTTTTAAGTTTACTCTTTCACAAAACCTTTATTATAGGAACATACACAGACAGCTCTCCCAGCTTTCCCTCTCACAGCCATACAAACACCATAAATACTTTGGCTGCATTTTGTCCAAAAAGTGCCAAGAAAAAGACCATGCATGCTGTTTGCTAAGATACAGTTAGTACCTGGTTTACAGCACCCAAGGGTGCACACACACACACACACACACACATACACACACATACACATACACACATATACACAGATACACATACACACACATACACATACATACACTCTCATACACACAAACACACCTACTTAAATTTAAGCTTCAAGTGGACTAGATGTATTACTTCTTCAGCAAAATATAATAATCAACATGATATTTCATGATATATTTTAGAATAGGGCAGAATATTTTTTTGCTTTTTGTTTTGTTTTACTTTTTCAGAATTGAATATAACCCAAAAAGTAACATACTCAATTAATACCATTCTTTTTTCTCCTCAAATATATTGATGAGAAATTTAATCTCCTCAGTTCATTTATTCAGAAAGAAATATGAACAGCTTAGTTCCTTCTGTATGATGTAGCAGTTGCCTCCTAGGTTTTATTAGAGAGTAAATTGAGATAAAGATATTCTCCACCATAATTGTGTCATTGGTTTCAGCCATTGCTCTTAGCCTGAAAAGCAGTGAAAATAAATGAGGTAAGGAGGGAGGAAGGGAGGAAGGGAGGGAGGGAAGGAAGGAAGGAAAGAAGGAAGGAAGGAAGGAAGGAAGGAAAGAAGGAAAGAAGGAAAGAAGGAAAAGAAGAGACAGATGCCCTTGCAGTCTTGAACTTGGACCCCTGAGAGGACTACGTGGTAAGAAAAGGTCATGAAACAAACCTGTCTTAGATTGCTTGAAATGTTTCGTTCCTCAATTAAATATCTTCATATTGTGGAATGCTGGGAGCCAGCTGGGGCTCTCTCTGAGCCCCCCCTTCCACTTGACTGCATAGGGCAACCTTATCAGTTGCTTCTACAACCTGGATCCCTATCTGGATAAGTGATTTTTGCTAGTTTTTCTGCTTGGACTCTTGGCCATACATCTCACTTCACTCATGTTATTTTCCTAAGAGCTACAATCTAAACACCATATAACCACCAAGACTCATTCCAGCTAATTCATTTATTACAAAGCCTGCAATGCAGAAATTTGTACCTCAGGTGAAACCCTTCCATGTGGGGCCAGAAAATACCTCTAATAAAATAATATTCTGCCCTCACCCAGCACTACAATGAGGAAGATAAAGTATATTCAAGCAGACGTGTTACATGATTGCGTACAGAGCAGCAGTGTCACCGAGGAGGCCACAAAACGAAGGGCAAAGGAGCCTTTGAACAAGACGTGCAGAGTGGCTTTGAATTGCAGTGACCTTGTGGGGGTTAACTGGTTTTTGCTTCTACTGCTCTGTTGCTGGAGTTGAAAGAAGCAGCTCTTTTGCCTTGAGTCCTTTTCATTTCTGTGCATTATCTCCAGGCTAGGTTTCTTGATGTTAAAAGAAAGATGATGTCTTCTAGGGTTTTCTCCAGGATGCCAGCAATAGCGGGCATGCAGGCACGAAGCACGCATTTGGACTGGGGGACCAGCGGGGAGGGGCATGGAGCTGGGGGACATTGATTCTTTACTCCCAGACAGTCTACGGAATGTATTATTGATGGTGGAGGTTGAGTTGTTTCAGGTTGATAAAAGTCATCCTCAAGGAACTCTGCGTGGCTTTGAGTTGGCAGAAACGCCCTAGGAAGACGAACTCTTGCTGGGCTCTGCCTCCCCCTGAGCTCCTTGTAGGCTGGCTTGAGAGGGATGCTAGACAACTTGAATTTTTTTTAAATGGAAAATATTGAAAAGGAAAATTTTGAGATCTACCAACCCACTTAGCAAATGTGGTTGTCCTGTTTCTGTGGGATAGGCAAAGAGCTCTGTTGAGCACATACAGACAGACTGACATAAACCCAGATGGACAAACTTTTCGATGCAACGGAATAATTATTGAGACCATGAGTTCTTGCATCGGGAATTCTCTGAAACAAAGAATCACCTGGAAAAGTCTGTGGGTTTGTTTTCTTTCCTAGATGATCCTGGGTGGAACTTCGCAACGTGTTCTTTACCTATGATCACAGCTGGCTGTGTGAGTGAGGTCCTTGTCACCTCTGAATGCGTAGCTGTGGAGTGACAGGGGGTGTTAGGGGAGACCATGAAACTTTGATTCTTGGCACTTCTTGGGGCAGAAGTGCAGGTGAACCTAACCCTCAACTCTCAGTTAATGCTGTGCTGGGCCATCTTCTGGACTTTGAAACCACCGTTACACTGGAGAGTGATGAGATTTGAAATGTATCAAGAGTCATTCCTGAAACGTTTTCCTTTTCTCCCCGGTATCTCCCCACTTCTCACTCTCTCCTGATTCTACCCTCTTTGACTACCTCGTGTATGTTCTATACCAGGGCTCTAGTATCTGTCCTATTTCTGCTACCTTAACGAAATGTCCTCGAGGTTTGTCATGCTGTATCGATGACAGGGTCTTTACTGCTGTGTGGCTGAGTACTCTTCCACTGCGTGCGTGCGTGTGCCCCATGTGCCCTACTATTTCTCCAATAATGAACATTTAGGTTTCTTCTATGGCCTGTGAATAATCCTACATGCAACATGAGGGGTAAAGATAACTTTTATGATTTTAATTATTTTGGAAATATTCCAAAGGTACAGTTCTTAAATCATAGGGAAATTCTAGTTTTAATTTGGAGAGCCCTTTTGACTGGCTGTACCAATTTACATCCCTCACAACAGTATGCAAAGGTGCTCTGAGTTTTGTATCTTCCCCCAGAATGTATGCTTTCTTTTTAAATGCTCGCCTTCTATGTATGACGTGATATCTCTTTGGCATTTACATTTCCTGGACTTTTCATACACCTGCTTTGCATTTGTGTATCTTCTTTTGAGAAATGTCCATTCTGTACATTTATTTCTCATCAGATGGTCAAGGTTCTTTTGCTATTGAGTTATAGGTGTTCCTTATATATTTTTCTATTAACCCTTTATCAGATATGTTTTCTAAATTTTTTCTCTCACCTATCGGCTGCCTTGTCATGGTGTTGACAATGTTCTTATCGTGAAGAAGCTTGTTAATGCAATGTACTCTGACTTGTCTGTTTTTGCTGTTTTTTGCCTAGATTTTGGGCACCATCTCCAAAAAATTGCTTCCAATATGCTTATGGCATTGATTGTAATGATGATTTCACGGTGTTTATTTATCCCCAAACTCATCAAGTTGTGCACATTAAATATGTACAGCCTTTTGCGTGTCAGTCATACCTCAAGAAAGTAGTTTTAAGATAAACCAATACTAACAGCATGAATGTGAGCACATGATACACTTTTAGGAACCCCGTAAGCCAGTGATGCCTACGGTCATGGCCAGTAGCGCAGCTATATTCCATGAAGCTGTGGTGAGTTCCCCAAACTGCCTGAAGATGAACACAAGCATCAGAGAGCTGCAGCCTCTTCACTGGTCTCCACTCAGCCACAGCTTCAGGAAGGCGTTGACAGTAGAGACCTCCACCACCTAGGGAAACAATGTCTGGAGACTTGTCAAACCCGGATCATTAGAGCTATGTAGAGAATACTCAGAGTCCAGGCCTTGCTGTGAGGTTGAGACATGGTCGAGGTTGAGTTGTGATTCCTATCAATTGGTAGTAATTTGATTTGAGATGAATATGATGCCATGGCATCAGATTGATTAAAAAAGGGTTGTGTTGTAGTCAACTTACTCTGTTGCTGTGCAGAAAGAACTCAAGCAAAAGCAGCTTGTGGAGGAATGGGTTTATGAGGCTTACAGACTCGAGGGGAGACTCCATCCTGGCAGGGAAAATGATGGCATGAGCAGAGGGGTGGACATCACCTCTGCCACAGCACTGCAAACAGCGGCAGGAAGGTGTTGCCAAATACTGACAAGGGGAAGCTGGTTTATAACCCCATAAGCCCGCCCCCAACAACACAGCTCCAGCGAGGTTGTAAAACCCAAACTGCCATCAGCTGGGGATTGATCAATCAGAACACATTCATTTGTTTGTGGGGGACACCTGTATCAAACCATGACAGGTTGTCACAGATGAAAGTGCACACTGTCATGGGACATGTGAGGAGGGATGGGAGAGGAGGAGGTGGGTGAAGGAGAGAAAAATGTATGTGTGTGTGCATATTACATAAATATATACAAAAATGATACATCCCACACATATAATCTACATTATCAAAACAGTGTAATATATGTACTATATATAATATATGTAGATAGTATATTTGAAATAATGTGTTTACATCTAATATGGGGTGAGTGAGTGTGAATACATCATCTTGCCTCATAGCTCAGCACACCATCCCCTTCTCTCCTGGGTAGACGAGTGGCGGAAATGCACTCTCACCCCTTATGGCCTGTAAGTGTAGCTGGCTGTACGTCTCAGCTCTAATCCATAGAATGCATATGCAGAAATGACTTCCAACACTTTCACACATGGGAAGTAAATCTTCCCACGTGAGACCCTCCATTCTGTCTCCCCATGCACTGGAGAGGATTTGGGTGGAGGACTTGGCAAAGAATGCAGCCTTAGAAAGGAGTCTTGGTCCTACAGTGCCTCATGGCCCAGAGGCCTCCTCCCAGAGCAGCCTGGATTTGCCTCGCAACATGCACTGAACTACATTGAGCAAAAAACCACCTGTTAAGAGCTGTGGAGGTCGTTGGCCTTCCTTGATGAAGACTACCATAAATAATGATGCTAAGTACATATTGTAAACACAAGACAGAGGAAAACTGTGATTTCCCTTTCTATACTAATCCTATATCACTGTATCTGCTGAGCATTCTGTGTCTACTTCGGAGAGGCCAGGGCTGGCCTTTTCCTATCTTCTTCAGAAATGAGCTTACTTCTCCTGATTGGCCCAGTGCAGGTCTCTCCGGCAATGACATTGTCACATCCTACTCCAAGTGTAGCCCTTAAAGCCCTCCTAGAACTCTGGAGGGAATCCCTAAGTGAGCAGAGAGGTGACATCTCTCCTTTTCCGTTCCCTCTTGGTCGTGTCTTCCTTTGACTAAATCTCTTTCACTCTCTCAAAGTAAGTTCACTGCACGCTCTTCTCCTATCCCCGGATTATTCGATTTTCTTCTGTAATTTTCTCCCCAGCACTTCCCTCTTAGTTTTTATAGAATTTATTTTTCTTTCCCCAAGTATATTTTTTATCTAACTTATTTAAATTTCATTTTATGTAATCCCTTCAGTGCACCCAGGCCATTTTGGATACTGAACGTGTTGTCTGTTCCTGGGCATCTGGGGATTGGCTGCAGAGTCTAAATACATACTTAACTCCAGTGTCTACAACACTCAGAAGAGTGTAACCCAAGGAAAAGCCAGAAGAGGAGACGGGAGCTGTCCATAAAACTGTTCTAATCATATAGTGTTCTTGCACCAGGACAGACCCTCTGTCCCCCA
Organism: Zapus hudsonius; assembly: GCA_004024765.1. Classification (NCBI taxonomy): domain Eukaryota; kingdom Metazoa; phylum Chordata; class Mammalia; order Rodentia; family Dipodidae; genus Zapus; species Zapus hudsonius. Next base: position 10,858 of record PVHP010018247.1, on the reverse strand, counting down.
GCCTCAGGAGATCTATTCTGGGCCTCTCCCTCAGTGCCCATTCTTTGAAAAGTCACCTCTAGATCCACGGTCCACATGGCTGAGCAGGGCTGTTGACAAACTCTAGTTGCACATTTCCTTTGTTTAAGGGCTTGGCTATGACTTTTAGGAAAATTAAAAATATGAAAGAAATCAAAACAAGAATGAGCTCTGGGCTGACAACAAAAGAAATTGACTTGTTTTGTTCCAACTTGATTATATATCCATATTCTCTCTAATAGATTCCAGGAAAAAGAAGGCTAAGTGAGGACATAAATAGAGGTTGAAGGGGTCCCAAGCTTGTAAGGGGAGAGGAATGATTTTTATCAGTAATAACCCCCCAAAGTATACTGGTGGTGAATGTGAGTGATGGATGGATAGTAAAATTCCTCAGTGATAATCAAAGAACACAATGGCCTCATTATCACATTCTCTTGACTTCTGTTCAATTGTGTGCATGTATGTAGACATTGTACACACACACCCCTGTGCAGTGAGTACACACCAATGTCCATGGACAGGTACTGAAATAGTCTTCGTTTTGAAGTAGTTTTCAATCTCATGGGAGTTGAGATCCATAAACAGAGAAGGTTCAATATTATGCTGGTGGCCAGTCACAGGACCACGTGGGAAGTCTCCCCAGAAGAACAAATGTCTGGGATGAATACAAAAAGTCAGAAGAGGAAGCAGCCAGGTGAGGGTCAGGTGAGCAGGTCACATGGGGCAGAAAGGGCACCACAGGTCCAACTGTGTCCACCACAACACTGTGCTGGCCTCTTGGAATGGACATCCCGCCATTTCTACAACATGGACTGGGAGGTCCTGAAAGGAAAGACCAGGGAAGGAGGAAAGGAGCAATTTTAAATATTCTCCTTGGCCAAGCTAATCAATCCAGACACACAGATATGGGGAAGCCTTGAGAGGTTGTCAGTGAAGGAACGGCATTACTACGCTTTCTCTTGGAGACACCTGCGGGACAGTGCGGAAAATGCACTTAGCATGAAGTCAAGCTGGAGACCGTACAGGAGCTAGTGCTTCCTCTGATGATCTGGTGAAAGGGGGACGGAGACGTGTTACCTGAACTCATTCTGGAGAAAAACTAACAAGTGTCTGTTCCTTGAGGGAGGGAACCCCTGACAAACTAAAGGCTAATTCCACCCAAATTCAGCTTGATGAATCAGTGAGTTTATTGGGCTTTCTGCCAGAGCATGGGTGCGGGTCAACTTACAAGAGCATGGAGAACCCACTGGACCTGTATTGGAAAGTCTCATCCCAATATGAATTAACAACCTGCCTGTGGACAGTACCCATGGATGTCACTTTCATCCTTTGGCCTATAACCCTCTGTATACTCCATCACCCCACAGAGGCCACAAAACCTCATGGAGCATTGCCTACAGCTGCCACAGGGTTTACTTGACATCCCAGGTGAGTGGCCATCTTTCTCTGTCCCTCTGCTTTGACAGGGAAGGCCAACAGCCCCCGTCTGGAGAGTGTCTCATCTGTAGGCACAGAGGCTTCTAATAAAGGTGGCACTCGTTTTACTTGGAGAGCCTGAACTGAAGTGAAAGTATTATCCATCTATTTCCTGACTATTCTTGAGACCAAAAAGTTCTTAGTAGCTTTCCCTATGTGCCATAAACAATGACATGGACCATCTCAGTCAGTCCCCAGAGCAGGATTCTAATGTCAGCTTCTTGTGTCGCCAATGAGGAAAGGGGCTCTGATGAAACCACTTGGTCAAAGATCTCACAGTAAGTGACAAAGTAGTCCTCAAACTCAAGCTTGACTGTAGCTTTAGTAATTAACCACAGTCATGAAGAGGTAACGCAAAGGAGAAAAGAGGTGTGAAATTTGGCAAACTGGGAGACTGGCCAGCTTCAGGGAATGGTGGGAAAGAAAGCCTCCAAGATGGCACAGGGCTCCAGGCTAGTGAGGGCAGAACGTCTAGCATGGTGTCCAGCTTTGGAAAGGCTCTTTGACATTCATGCTGGGCAGAGAGCAGCACAGGGAGAGCCAGGTCTTTGGTCTTCCACATGGACACAGTGGCTAGCCCATCTCTCCATCTCTTTTGGCCCAGGTTTCTCAGCCAACATTTCTGTCTGCTTTTCAGCTGTTCTCGTCTCTGTCTGCTGACCTTTCACCGCCCTCACATTGTCCACCATATTCCTTGCAATCAGACCAACTCCTCACCCACTGCCAACACTCACTCGGGCAGCCATTCAGTGCTCTGGGAAAACCAAGTGGGCCCAGTCTTCCCCTCAGCCTTGTCTTTCCTCCTCTCCCTACTCACTCTGCCCTCTGCTGTTGCGCCATCACGATCCCCGCAGACCCTGGCCACCTGTCCTTGCAGGGGATGTTGAATGTTAAGGTCTCTCTGGTCTCACTCTAGTCCTGGCTGACCTGGAACTCACTCCTGTGTCCCAGGCTGGCCCAAACTCACAGCAATCCTCCTGCCTCTGCCTCCTGAGTGCTGGGATTAAAGGCGTGCACCACCATTTAGGGCACATTTTAGTTTCTTAATTTCGCTGGCCTCTCTACCCCTGTCATGGTCATAGTTTCCCAGTACATTGTTTAAAATATGCTTTGGTGCAAATTCAGTTCAATTGGTTATTACTCTGTGTGTGTGTGGGTGTGTGTGTGTGTGCCGTGTGCATGTTATGTGTGTGTGCATTCATGGCACATGAGTGTGCCAGGTTCTACTGATTACAGCTACGTACAGCTCTACATGGGTGGCTGGGGAGTGAACTGCCTTTAACCTACTGAGCCATCTCTCCAGCCCCTCAGTTGGTAAATTTTTAATTTTAACTGTCCCCATAAAAGTGTTAGTACTTGTTAACAGCATTCTCTTATGAGGAGGACTGAACTTCGCTCGTCCTTCCATTGGGATAGGATGCAGTAGGTAAACAACCATCAACTGGTATTTTTTAATCCCAAAATGATGCTGCGCTTCCATTCCCAGTGAATTGTTAACCTGAAGGAATAATTTTAGCAAGTGAAAAGCATTATTACCTCAAAAAGAATCTATGTTTTTCCTCTAGATTGCATGCACGCACAGGTTTTAAGGTATCCTCAATTATAAGATATTTGAACAGAAGCGGATTTGGGGATAAATTAAATGTATAAATGTAAATTTCATTCTGACTTCCAAAATGTAAATGTGAAAATATGAAGAAACTGAACTGGGTGTTTTAGTAAGTTTTTTTCCTTAGGATTTTTTTTTTTAAGCTAGTAGGTAGCTGTGTAATTTGGTCATTTTCTAAAATTCCTATTCTTGCCATTATCCCCTCTGTTGAAAGTTTGGCTTTCTTTTGCTGTTCATGAGGAGGAGGCTTCTTAGATTCCTGAAACCAATTTCTCTCGCTTGGCGATGCCTGCTCAGCGGTCTTATTCAAACTACACACATAGCCGCGGTGAAGGCTGGTGTGCTGAACAAAAACAGAAGCTCATAACTAAGGAGGTTTTTCTGAACATGGAATAAAACATGAATCTCGTCGTGAGCAAATTAGAATACATTTTTCAGTGTTCTTCCCCAGTAGGAGTTGAGGGCAGAAAACAATTTACGTGCTCTAAAACGACAGAATTTTTCTTTCCACAGACACCCGTATGTGTGAGCATGTGCAGATCTCCTTTATTAAATGAGAGCTCACTCCTTGTCCGCCTTGCAGTGTCTTCTTGCTGGAAGCGTAAGAGGATGAAAGAACAATTTGCCTGGCTGAGATGATCTCAGCGTGTGCTTTTGGGGGTGTGCATATGTATGCCTGCATGTGGCTGCATGTATCCACGCATGTATATTGAATGTCATTTAAGAGGATGACAGTGTTTGTGTTGTCAGCTCCTCATCTATGATGATTAGATTCCTGAATTCCATGAACCTTTGCCAGGTTTTCCACCCCTTCTGAAGATGCTGATTTTCTTCTCTTCTAAAATGAAACATTGGTGCAAGGAGCCAAATCCCCAGCCTGGAAATCAGGAAGGTACTTCTGTAGTCCTCCCCCTGGGCATCTGCACCAACACTGGCTGAGAACCCTCTGGTCACAGTTTCCTATGACATTTCGCTTGTATTATCTTCCTAGTGAATACTTTGACAAGTTTGGGCATGGATGCATATTGATCTTTTAGACCAACGTGAAAGTGCACACAGGCACGTGTGCACACAAATTTGTTCACTAAACATCCATACACATGCAAACACAGACACACAGACACACACACAAGCTCAGGCACACACACATGTGAACACACTGTTCACTCCTAAGCACATGTGAACACACACATACACACTCAGGCACACACATGCATACATATTCTCTGTACCCATACATATGGAGGCATACATACACACGTGCACATTACTTACCATATATTTACATATGCACAGATTCATGTTGAAGTTCCCTCATGAACATAAATTTGCACATGCCCATGAAGTAGCCTCGTTCTTCTTTCCTTTCACCTACGCTTTTCCACTGAAGACTTCTGTCTTCTCTTTCCCTCTCAACACTAATATTGAGACCATCATGGTATAGCTCAGACCTGTGATGAATATGATATATCTACTGACAAGTCCTGGATTTATCTTTCCACGAGATCAGTACGCACACACAAGCTATGGAAGTTTTCATAAGCTGCCCAAGTCGAGGAGACATAAAATCACTGAAGCTTAACCCTAAAGATGTGAGGGCCACCATGTTGTAATAAGTGAAGGACAGGAACTGAACATAACCTGGGGTGCCACCGCGTGTAGGGATTTCCATATGTGTTCAAACACTCTTTCTCTATTACTTCTTTGTGAAGGGATCTTGAATTCATGTTCTAACATTTTACCGATGCTGGAGTTTTCTGTATATGAGAATATTTTCAGGTTGCTTCTCCTGCCACCAGGCAGTGAGTGGCATGGACGGAGAGGGTCTTCAGCCTTGTTTCTGATCTCTTCTACTTCTGTTTAGAATATCGGCGGGGCCACATTACTAAGCTCTCTGCTAAGTGTCTGGAAAAGATTGGAGCAAGGGGAATCCTGTGTCTCTTAGGTGAATTCCTTAAGTTTCTTGAATTGATGCTCAGAGCTGTCACTTTATGGACCAACACGTACCCCTGAGCCACAGACATTTACAGTCATGTATTTGTACCATTTAACAACATGTATGTCATCCATGGGTCACATACATGATGGGAGTCCCTTAAGATTTTTGTGTTTTTGTTTATTTTAGTGTTGCAGATTGAACCAGGGCTCTGCGCGTGCATAGTGCATTCTCTACCAGGAAGCTACACTACCAACACATTTTTATTGGTTTGTCTTTGTTTCTTTTCTTTTTTTTTCAGTTTCACATCGTTTTGATGGAGTTGAATAATGCCCGTCACCTTGTGATTCATAGTGTTGGTGATGTCACGGTACAATAATACACCTGCACCGTCATGAAAGCATAGCTAATGTAACCATGTCTGGTAAAGATGCTTACTAATAAATGATCATGGTACTGCTTTATGTGTTTCCTATACCATACTTTTAATTCAGCTTTTACAGTGTGCTGCACCACCATAGAGACAAAATCTACTGTAAATAGTTAGTCACGTGGGTTTCCCTCATCTCCTGATGGCACTAAGAGGCCATAGGTAGTGACTGGCCTAGGGCATCTAGCTTTGTGTGGCTTACTCTGAGGTGGTGTGTACAATGACAAGATCATATGACAACACACTGCTCAGAATACACCCTAGGCAGTGAGTGACATTTGACTATAATAGAAAATTGATTCTCTCACAAAATCAAAGATACACTCTTTTAAAAAAATTCATTTAGCTATTTGCAAGCAGAGAGGGGGGTGGCATACAGAGAGACAGAGAGAATGGGTTTGCCTGGGCCTCCAGCCACTGCAAACAAACTCCAGATGCATGTACTGGAGAATCGAACTCGGCTTGTTAGGCTTTGCAGGCAATCACCCCAACCGCCAAGCCATCTCTCCAGTCCCCTAAGATCCACTCTTAAGAGAGTCCCCTGGACAGGCCTACCTAGGAAACATCCGGACGCCTGCAGCTGAAACCTGCTCAGTTCTTGGAATGTTTTCTTTTGCCTACACCAAGCCAGCCTCTACTTCCCCAACTCCACTGCCTGAAGAGCAGAACAGAGGCCCTGACCCCACAGATCTTGTGTCTTAGGAAGGAATGCTGGGAAATGCGTACTCTGGCATCTCTGGAGTACAAGAGAGAAGAGAACGGTGATGGGGATGGCTTGGCATTATGGGCCAAAGGAGAACCATTTTCCATGTTGACAGAAGGATGTTGAATTGGTCAAAATAATTCAGCTGAAGCGACAGGTCCAAACAGAGCAGAATCTATCTATAAAAGGTAATGACTACCTGATTCATTGGGAATTGTTCCAGAAGCCTGCCCTGCTGATACTGCTTACAGAAGCTCACAGGGAAGGACCTAGAAAGGCCACAACAACCCATTTAATTTGAAAGGAGCCATTAAAGGGCTTCAAGCAATCAAATGAAATTATTTTTCAGTTGCTTTGACCCACAGAATGTTTCATCTGGATCGTTCTGAACATGGAATTATGCAACAGAATTCTAACAAGATTGGTGAATACTTACTGCCAAATTATTTCCTCTGTCTAAAGAGATCAAGGCAGTTTTAATATCTCTATCAATTTCACACACCTTTCCACATAGAATGTATGTATTCTGAATAAGTGAAGAAGTTTAACTTTTGATGATTTGTTTTTTTGAGACAGAGTCTCACTGTGTAGCCGAGGCTAGCTGGGAGTTTTTCATCCTCCTGCCTCAGCTTCCCGGGTGCTGAGATCACAGGTGTGCACCACCAAGCCCAGCTATTGGAAATTCTTTAGAGCTTTGATTCCCTGCATTCTTTTTTTAATATATATTTATTGTCCATAATGAGTTACATTATTTAGTGGGCAAACAATGAGTTGTTATCCTGAATTCCCCAATTCCCCCCTTCCCCATCCCTGATCAGTTGGATATCCTCCTCCATGGGCTGTCTGTATTAGTCCTTGTGGCAAGGGATCCTGGATATCCTAGTACTCAGCCCGGTCTTCCTGGCCCAAGTGTGTTGTTACTGATGGGTGCCACGCCTCTGGACAGTCTCCCCCACCACAGCTCTCACAATCTTTCCGCCCCCTCTTCCGCTCAGTTCCCTGAGTGGTGGGTGAGTATTAAGGCTGCTTTAATGTTGCGAGCTTAGGGGTCCTTGTGTCGAAAATCCTTGGTTTCTGTCTCATTGGCCTATCCTGTGTTGATTGAATAGCTGTGGTTATAGGTCCCTTGTTCATCTGTCATTGTCTGCTGGGTTCCCTATGGATCCTCCACGATATAATGGTTCCAATGAGACTTTAGAGGAGCGGGTGTGGATGTCCATCAATTAGACATTCTTTACCTGTTGACATCACTGAAAGGTAGAGACTGGAGGAGAATCCTTCCACTATTCTACAAAGTCACATCTGGCTGACAGTGTACGCTGTGGGCTAGAGGCTTTGTCAGGCCACACAAGAACATGGCCTGGGACCACAAGGAAGTGGCAAGGTCCTTTCTAATGAAGACACTGACTCTTGTCATGAAGGCTTGAATAGGAGTCTCTGGGGGAGTGAGGGTGATGAGGACACTGTACCTGGAAGATCCCAAGGTGTCTCTTTAGCATGCAGACCTTCTCCTGCAGCTCTGTCTTTCATCTCCTTGGAGACCACCCGGTCCTCCTCATTGATTCGTGTCTCTGAAATGCTTTTCATCTGAGAGCTCACACCAGGTTCCAGGTTTTCATCAGCAATGAGTTAATGTCAGTTGGAATTAGCAGCTGTTTCACTCATTGCCTTTGACTGTGAATATTTACATAACTTCCAGATTGTGCCCTTTGGGTAGGGAGACCCACAGAATTCACAATGTGCCAGGATGGCGAAGATCTGAGTGACTTCTTTCATTTAAAAAAGATCTATTGTGCTTTGTGTTTCTAATAAACAAAGTAACTCAAAGAGCATCTAGTAAAACTGCCAAAAAAATAGAATATAGGCCTTGGCTTTGTCCAAGTTCTAGAAATCCATATAGATCATGAAAAAACAGTTTTAGGGGACTGTGTAAACTCACCTTCTTGAAGCAAGCCATTACTGTGTATATGATACTGAAATCTGAAGAAAGAGATCAATGATAAGTCCTTTGTGTTATCAAGTGGGTGAAATTTACATAAATCCCTCATTCCCAGCACCATGTAGACCACCCTGTGTTAACTTGACCTTCAACTCAGTATTTTGAATGCTTAATTCTCAGCCCGACACTGATATCCCCCCATTTGAAATTCTCCGAGTGAGATGACTTAGAAATAGGTTGAACATATTCTCAGATCATCTGAAATAACCCGAGTTGTATTTAAATGATTTTATCAGCACACTTCACACTCTGAATGACTCGCCTCCTTGGATGCTTATTAAATTTAGCTACAATGCTACAGTTTTTATGGCATTCATCTCTTTTGAGATTTTATTAGTGTTTAAAGTGTAAAGGGGTTTTGCCTGAGCTTTGAGGAAATGGTATTTTCACTTTCTGGTTGATGAACTTAGCGAAGGAACTAAGCATGACCTTAAAAATCTGCTCTCCCCGTAATCATTGCCTCATTATTGACAGGCTGCGTGCCTCTCAGAGCCTCAGTTTTTTAATATGAAAATGGGAGTTCAAATGAACAAGAACTCTAATGCATATGAGGCAGAAATGGCCTCTATTTGTTCAGATACCATCCCAAAAGGAATGTTTAGACAAAGCATATGTGTTTTTTTTTCTAAAACACTCCGATCGTCTCCAAACTGGAGTTGGAAGTTAGTTGTTCTCTATTGTAAACGAAACTACTATGACTACTTCCCTTCTGAAATGATAGTACTGCTCATTTCCAAAGGCATTTGTAGCTTAAATAAGTGATTTTTCAAGATCTGTGCCTGTCTATAAACTGAATTGTGAGCATTCAAATATGAAATCGGTTTTAGTCAACTGTCACAATTATTTCCTAATGCAAAGGGATACCTTGACCAGTTCCATGATGACTTGGGAATCTTGCACTCTGGTTGCAGAGCCAAGCTCTTAGAAGTTGCCACCCAGTTTGACTGAGTGGATTTTGCACACACTCTTGAAATTGACTTTGTTTCCCCTTCTGTTTCTACAGAGCAGGTGCAGCAGTCGAGGCTCTTTCTATGTGAAGCGGTGTTGGTTTAAGGTCTGGCATGTGTCCCCTGCGTGGGCTACACTTCAAAGGCCTGGTGAAGGACCAGTCACAGCTGTTGCGTGGCTCAGTCTGCATCTCTGGAATAAGGGCATCTCCATGATGCCCACATCAGCAAGTGTGTGTGTGTGTGAAGTCACTGGGGAGTCGCCCAGGGTGAAAGGAGTCAGGAGGATCCATCTGGGAATATTGCAAAGTAAAAAGCCTGCAACACACTCAGGAAGGAACAGGTCCAAAGTCACTATGGAGTTCAAGGGCAGACCAAGTGATACTTGGCATATGAACTCTCTTATCAATTGTATGGTGAAAAACAAATGATTTTGAGGTTTGTGGCAGTTTGAATGTAAATTACCCCAAGGCTTCGGGTATTTTGACTAAGCTTCCTACTAAGTCTGCTGCTCTAAGCCGAGCCCTAAGGTACTAAAGAGTCAGCCAGCACTTGCTGGTGCTTGGTGTTGTCTCTCTGCTGTGGGTCACATAGGCTGTGGGTGTATGAAGTGAGCCAGCTTTCTCCACCGTGATGGAGCTTCCCCTGGAATCTGTAAATTTGAAATAAACCCCCTCCTCCCATCTGCTGCTTCTGGTCAGGTGTTTGTCCCATCTATGAGAAGGTCACTGTAACAAGGACCTATTATAGATCAGGATGGAGATAAATTTAAGATAAGCTAATTTGTAAACATTTCCAGGTAGGCTGCAGCAAAGGAACTCTGGTTTAAAACAATAGTTTGATTTGATTGGTTTTTTTTTTTCTTCTTTCTATAAATATTTGCCATTTGTTCGACCTTTGGCTTATGAAACTCTCTGATCCCTAGTTTCCATGGTGATAGTCATACCCATTTTTCACCTCTTTTGTGTATGAATTAGAGATAGAATGTGTAAAATGAAGATCAAAATAGTGGAGACTCATTGTCCTCAAAAGTATCTGTGATTGGGTTTACCTTCCTCATCCTTCGTGTATTCAACTAACGCTGATGTTGACCCTCTTCCAGAGTTGAAGAATGTTTCTTTAGACACTGAAGCACCCTTCTGCTGTTTCACATAAACCAAAGATGCATCAGAACACTTCTACCAAAGAAAGCAAAGACGGGTTGGGAATGCAGCAAAATGTAAAAGAAGAAGAAAGTTGTCAGGCTGGAGATCCCACTCCCGATGAGACAGGCGTTACCTTTCAAGGTAGATTTTGGAATGGAAACACTTTTGGAACTAGATTGGTCTGCAGACTTATAAAAGCCCCTCTAGACAGTGTTCTCGTCTTGAGTCAATGCCCCTGGTTTCAGTGACGTCTCTCAAAGGACTAAGTAGTAAAGTCAGCTCTTGGAGGACAAGAATTAAGATTTTTAGGGCAGCAATTGGATGTGAGACAAAGTCCTGGGGGCTTGAGTTCAGAGGATCCTGTAGACAGACCACAGGGACGGCTTGAACATCTGGAAGTGGAATTCCTCAGGGAAAGGATGCATTTCTGAGAAGGTGAAAGTTTGATGAGCTGGGAATGAATACAGAATGATAGACAATAAATAGCCCAGGCGTGACATATGTAGACACAGAAGAAACAGAGAGTTAAGTCACAGTAACCAGAACACAAGAAATAAAATAGATAAGCCAGGCATGGTGACACACGCCTTTAATC
>PVHP010018246.1:0-33302 GCA_004024765.1 Zapus hudsonius | reverse complement strand
AAGGAGAGCTCCACCACGCCCTCTAGTGCTGGGATTAAGGGAGAGCTCCACCACGCCCCCTAGTGCTGGGATTAAAGAGAGCTCCACCACTCCCCCTAGCGCTGGGATTAAAGGTGAGCTCCACCACGCCCCCTAGTGCTGGGATTAAAGGCGTGCACCACCATGCCCAACTCCATCACACTTCTTAAACTCGCCTACTTCTGGGGCCAGGGAGTCCTTGGCATGCCCACCTTCAACACACACCGGAAGTATTCTTCAGGATGCCCTCTAAGTGAAGGGCTCTGGGGGGTCTTCCTTCATTATCCCAGGAGTATCAGGCTCAGCCAATGCCAATGGCAGCATATTTTACAAGGCCAGACTGCTTATCACACGGATATCCGTAAGATTAGTTGGTGTCTTTTCTTTGGTCCCACTGCCCAGATCAGGGCACCTGCTGTGGACAGTCCTTGCCGATTAAATGTTCAGTGGGTGGGGTGGGGGTGCACGTTCTCCAAGAATCAGTCCAAGGAGATTTCCCATTCTCCAGGTCACTGACACAAGCCTCACCTGTCAGGCTGAGAACCTGGTGAGGGCACCAGCCAGCTATGGCATCAGAGCAGGGACCTGGGCCTTCCGGAGCTGTCAGCTCTGGTGGAGTCACAACCTCCTCCGGAACAGGTGACATCTGGTTGTCCCCCCCCCCTTCCTCTTCTTCCTTCTCGACCCCATTAACACATCCATGGTCCTCACGCTGGTGGGATCTTAGGGCCAAATATCAGCATGAGTGAAGCCCTTGCCCATGGGTTTGAGTGTGGAGTTTGGTTAGATTTTGTCCTCGCTTTGCAGGCACCGTCCAGAAGGAGGAAGTCCAGCGTCCCCAACGCTGCTAAGGGTGACAGAGAACACATCAACTTGAAGCCTCTGATAGGATCTGCACCTGAGCCATCTAAGTTTCTGTGGTGTGCTCACACTACAGCTTCACACATCATACACACCAGCCGTGCTTTGGCCTCTGCCTCCCACAGCCTGGCAAGAAGCGCTTTTAAGTAGAACAAGGAAGGTATAGAACGATGTCTGCTGCCAAGTGCTCAGCATCAGAGGCAGGAGATTTTTAGACATGTGTTGTTACAGAGAACACATGCAGGTGGCTTTCCTGAAGCCAAGGGGGTCGTACGTGAGCAGCGGTGACAAAGAGAAAAGCTTAAAATAAAATCACCATCTGACCTAGAAATTCGACTTTTGAATACGAACCCAAAAGAAATGAAGAGTTTTATTTTAAACTGGCCTTTACACACTCGTGTTCTTGGCACCATTTCTCTCAACAGCCAGGAGGGAGTCACCCAAGTGTCCATTGACAGAAAATTGGACAAAGGAAACGTGGATAGAAACAGCTGGAATCCGATTGTCTTGGAAGGGTTTTCCGATGCTCACTGCCACTTTGATGAATCGTGAGCACAGGTGCCAGTGGAACAGGCCGATGACAAAAGGACAGATGAGGTATGGTTTCATTTGTCCAGGAGCCACAGGGAAAGTACGATGTTTCTTTGTTGCCCTCGATAAATGCTTCTGTCCCCTTTGGTCAGAGAAGTTTCTCTTAGCAGACAATGGCGAATCCAGAGGAGACCATGAACTTGTAAATTCTGGGAATAAATCACACCTGAGTGCCCAGTGCTAAATTAGACCTCCTTATCACACCCTCGAAGGATCGGGAACGCTGCGGAAGAGAAAACAAAGAATGGAAGAGCCAGCGGATAGACAGAAGAGACTTTTGAGACATCCTCTTCAGGCTTTGTGTCTGTCACTTCATGGCCCTACAGTGACTGTCATTACCTCCAAAAGACATCTACAGTATTGAGCTCATCAGCATTTTGATCTGGATGACGGAGGCAAGTGAAGACAAAATAAAGCATCCGAATGGAAGGGAGAAGGGGGAGGGGAAAGAAGGTATGGGGAGGGAGAGTAATCAAATTACATCCCGTTCAAGTAGGAAAGTTGCCAGGGAAGGGGAGAGAAATGAGCTGAGTCTCCGCTCCCTGGCTGCAGACACAATGTGAGGCTGCCAGGCTCTCACCGCCATGCTTCACCCTCCATGAGGCACTGTGTCCTCTCACTGTGAGCAAACAAACTCCTCCCCTGGTCACAGGAGCAAGCTAGGTGGATACTGGGCGTGGGCTGGACCAGGGAGACTCATCCTGTCTTGAGTTCTTAGCATTCATTTCTGCCATCAGCAGGGGTCAGTTTTCCAGTCTGTAGAAAGTGGGGAAGTCTCACTGACTCCGTTTCCCTTTCAAAGAGAAGTGGGTTCTGCTGAGCTACAGCTTTTATCATACACATTCATTCGTTTTTAAAAGGATACCATGGGCTGGGGAGATGGCTCAGCAAAAAGAAATCAAGAAATAAGGCCCTCGCTTGTAAACCCTGCCAGCCCAGGGATTCCCCAAGCAAACCAGATGCACAAAGTGGCCTACATGGAATTCGTTTGCAGTGGGAGGAGGTCCTGACATACCAATGCTTACTCACTCTCTCTCTCATAAACAGAGAAATTAAATTAATAAATGAATAAATAAAGGGAGATCTTACATTTAAGCTTTAATTCTTTTATTTGATTGACCACAAGTGAAATTTTCTCAAAATTTAGGGAAGACGTGGGAAGTTCGCCGGGATTCCAACTCTCTTTCACTCGAGAGCAAACCTTGTCTATCAGGGGCACTGTTCTTGTCCTTGACAATGGGGGTGTGTTTGTGTGAATCATCTCCATCCTGCCTCGGAGCCTGTGTCCAGTGACAACATATATCACTGATTTCTTTGAAGACTGGGAAGCAGGATGTCAAGACTTTCCTTGTACCATGAATTTGATGATCACATCATCACCCTCCAGTTTTTATCTGGAGCCACCAGAGCTCTAGAAGCTAAGTGACTGCTCAGGCCTCGCTACATTGGGAGACAATTCTGCACCAACTTTACTGGACTTTGACAGGGTTGGAGTGGGCCATGCCCCTCAGGCTCACGTGCTGTGATCACACTGGATGTCCAGGTGGAGCCCGGAGAGGGGAGGCCCAGCTGGAGGAAGTGGGCTCCTGGGGGAGCAGGGCAGGCTGGGAAGGCCGCAGCCCCACTCCCCCCCCCCAGCTCTTGGCTTCCTGGTGGCCTCCCAATGCCAAGAGCACCTGAAGCTCCCGCAACCACAGATGGCCTCCCGTCTCCATGCCTGCCTCACCATGAAACTGAACCAAAGAAAACCCTTCTTTCCCTAAGGTGCTTCTTGTCGGGTATTTATTTAGTCACGATGACCAGAAAAGTAACTAATACAGAATCCGAAGCCGGTGTGTCAAACCCTTGCAACCTGTTACCACAGGCAACTCTGAGGGCTGCGATGGAGGATGAACTGGACCAGGACAGCTGGAGGCAGCCTCCACCTGGCTCACATCGCCTCGTCTAACCCGAAGCCCACTGACTGCACTCAGACTCGTGTAATCCACCCAGGTGTGTAAGTGTGCTCGTGATTGGTCACTAATGAATGAGGAATTACTAATCACAAATCCTTACCTAAAGCCAAAATGCATCAGCTATCTGTCTAGACATTATTTTGGGGCTCGATGGAGACTCAAGGTTCACACAATGTGGTCTGCATCAGAGTTCACAGGTCCCCCAAATCCTTCAGGTGTCTCTGAGCCTAAGGAATGTGGAACTATCTTTCACTTCTTATTAACGTGGTCCCTGTTATGAGAGAGAATCCTGTGGGACAAGTGATCAGACCAGAGGGAACAAAGGCCACACGCACCCCCAGAGGACGTCTGCTTTGGCCTCCAGTGGCCCAGCAGACTCTCCCAGGAGTCAGTCAGCAACCTTGGTGTGCCCACAACCTCCATGGGATGATGGACTGAGCCCAGTCCCCAATATACAGCGGATGTTCAATACCCAATGGTTCTTTATACATGGATTTGACCTACAGTGGATCAGAAAATATTAAGAAAAAATGTATTTGTACTCAACACGCCAAGCTGTCCCGTTTGTTGCTATTCCATAAACAACATGGTCTATCAACTATTCCATAGCGTTTACATTAGATACTATGAGTAATCCAGAGAGAATTAGAGGGCACAAGAGGATGTGTGTAGGGTCTATGCAAATATTATGTCATTTATGTGAGGAAGTTGGCATCCATGGGTTTTAGCATTCTTAGCGGTCCTGATCCAATTCCCTCAGACAACATGACTGTACGCATGCGGGGGTCACACACACATGGCTGATGCTTCCAGAGAAGTATTGGATTTGGATGTGGTCTCCACACGTGCCAGATCAGCACTGGCTCCTCCTCCTCTCACAAAGTTTGGTGATGATGAGTTCTGGTCGGTATAACAGCAGGACCACTGACCCGCTGAGACTCTGTTTAAAAAATCCATTGGCTACAACCACAATCAAAGGGACCTGTGATCCCAGAGAGAGGAAATGAGTAAGGATGGCAAGAAAACGAACCTGGGAGAGTAACAGCCTGTTCACAACCCCAAACACCAATGCCATTGTTCTGCCATGGAGCTGGGCAGACCCCAAGTACCACAGAGTGCCAGCATCATGACCCGTGGGCACCCGTGAAAACTGAACCCTTAGAGATGACGATAAGGTTGGGAAGCATTGCTCCATTGAGAGTCCAGAGGACCAGGGAAAGCAGCAACGGGTCGGGGGGCAGGCCATGGAGGCCCTGGCAGGCTCGCCCAGAAACCCAGCATCTGTGCAGCAGGCCCCTGGCATCAACACCCACATTGGCATGCTTCTAGAACTCAGAAAGCACCCTGCACTGGCTGAGCCCACCCCACTGGAGAGCCTGGGATTTCTTTTGCAACAGCCTCTGAGGACTGAAGAGTATCTCTCAAGTCTTGGGTGACAAAAGCTTTTAGAGATGTCACTAAGGGCTGGGAGCCCAGGACACAAAGTCCCCACAAGGCCCAGCCAAGGCTGCCTGAGAGGCTGCTTCCCTCTCATCACCTCCTGAGGATCTCCAGTGGCTGGCCAGCAGCAATAGCTTCTCTCTCCACGTAACCATCTGCACAAATGTGCGTTCTGGCATCCACAAAGCACACACCTCTCCTGAGTCTAAATTCAGTCTCAGCAAAAAGAAAGAGCAGGTACAGTATTCAATCTTAAACTATGACATCTTTAGGGGCACATTAAAAATAATTCAAATTTATGCTGTGACTGTAAAGAGTTCTGGTTGTGGCTTTAGAAAGCACAGAGGAAAATTGAAATGCTGAGTTTCTTAGAATTTTAGAAGAATGAAAAATTTTGTCCCATAAACCTATCTTAATGCCGTCTTCAGAAATAAGATATGTAATGTTCACATCATAATCTCTAGACAAGGCAAAGAGAATAAAGAAAAAGCTAAGAAGCTTTCACACCCATTCTACATTTATTCCATAAATCTTTACAGAAACTACTGATCTATAGGAGTTTCCGTCACTGTGGTTTTAAAAGAATATGCAGGAGGCTTAGATCACAAGTTCTAGGCCAGCCTGGGTGACGTGGAGAAACGTTCTCAGAAACAAACCATATTGTGGACCTCTCTCCAGGTCAAAAGACATAAGAGAAACCGATTCCTTTGAGGAGTTCACATATTCCGCAGTCTGGATGCTTCATGACATTTAAGCTGTTGTTGGTGGACCATCAAGTTGTCAAGCTATATTCGGGTTTCATTGTCAGACAACACACGCATCACTACGAGTGGCCGACTAAGGCACTCCCGAAATCCCGTCCTCCTAACAGCAACAGACACATTGGCAGCAACTGCCTTAATCAAGTCTCTTGACCTCTGGTAATTAGCTGAGGCTTTCGACAATCCAGGGAACTTTTATTTACATCACAGTTGAGGCAGGCGCTGGGGTGTAGCTCAGGAACAGAGCCTGTGGAACGCCCTCTTTCCACCCCCAAAGCACACAAATAGTTGAGACATTTACCCCCAAATTAATTTAGCTCACTTATTTTCACTTCTGAAGGCACTTATTGTAGAATGTCTTACCAATATTTCAAAGACATTTAAAGTTAAGAACTACGCGTTTCTTGGCCACGTGTGGTGGCACACACCTTTAATCCCAGCACTCGGGAGGCAGAGGTAGGAGGATCACTGTGAGTTCAAGGCCACCCTGAGAAAATACACTGAGATCAAGAAGCAGAAGGCCAAAATGTAGCAAAATTTATGGGATACAGTGAGCTAACTGCTTAAAAGCAAATTTATGGCTATACACACACATCTCAAAAAGAACAAAAATGAAAGATTCCAAAATAATAACCTAGCTGTCTGTATTATTTCTTTTTCTGATTGCGGTGACAAAAGCAACTTAAAGAAGGAGGGTTGCTTTGGCACACAGTTTGAGGGGATACAGCCCATGGCGGGAGAGGCATGGCAACCGGGACAGCGGGGTGGCTGGTCACACTGCAGCACACTCAGGAAGCAGAGGGAGGTACACTGGATGCCGGCCTCATTCTCCGCCCCCTTTTGATTCAGTCAGGGGTCTCAGCCTATGAGGAAGGTCAGCCCTCTCTGGAAACTCGCTAAAGACACACCCTAGTGTGTCTCCTGAGTGACTCGAAATCCAGTCCAGTTGATGATGAAGATTAGACGCCATGCTTTCTATTTTAAGAAGAAGAAAACAAAACTGAAAAGAAAGCCAAAAGGAAATAAAAAATTAAAGTAGGAATTAATGGGAAAAAAAGAATCAAAACTGGGTGGAATAAAAAGTTGTGCCTTTGAGAAATTAACAAAGCTTTAACTAGCCTGACCAAGGAAAAGGAGAGAGGACTCAAATTACTGAGGTTAGAAACTCAGGAGACATTACTATGGATTCTTTTCTTTCCTACGTGAAGATATTAATTCCACATGATCTAGACCTGAGGGTAGGAGCTAAAAACAAAACTCCTCAAAGGACACAAGTAGAATAATCTTGATGGTTTTGGTGGTGCAAAGCCTCTTCTATCCAATTCCAAAAACAAAATGGCAAAAGAAAAACATAAATTGGATTTATTCAGACTTGAAAAGTTTAGCTTTTAAGGACACATAAAGAAAACAAAAAGATACCCCATAAGAAAAAATATATACACCATGTCTTTTGGTTGGGGAGATGACTCAGTGATTAAAAATACTTGTTTGCAAAACTTAACCTGCCTGGGTTGAGTTCCCCAGTACCAGGTAAAGCCAGTGGCAGAAAGTACTACGTGCATCTGGAGTTCATTTGCAGCAGCAAGAGGACCTGGTGTGCCCATTCTCTCTCGCTCTCTCATTCTCTCACTCTCTCTTTCTCTCTCTCACACACTCTCTATCTCTTGTTCTTTCTGCTGGCAAATAAATAAAAATACTTTTTAAACATGACTTCTAATATAAAAGATAAATGTATAAAATATAATAAGAGAAAGGATGTAAATTCTGTCTCCAATAGGGGATTTATATTCAGAATATATAATGAAGATTTACTCCTCAATCAAACCAAAAAATATTTTAAATAGGAAAAATATTTTGATAGACATTTCTCCATACACACATATGTACGTACATACACACACATACATATATATACACACATACATACACACGTACAGACATACTCACATACATATATAAAGGAATGAAATAGTGGCACATGCTACAAAATGGATAAACCACAAACACTATACTAACTGAGGGAAGCCAGGCACAAGACACCACATACTGTTTGCTGCTATTGACATGAAGGGTTCAGTGGGAGCCTTTCACAGGAAGCGCGAGATTAGAAATCCCCAGAGGCTGGAGGGACAGAAAGGGGAAGTGGCTGCACACTTTACAGTAGTGGATTTTAAGAAATGAGCACCTGAAAAAAATTAAACTCCAGCAATAAACACCTGTGCTCTTACTCGAGGACAGATTTTCTGGAGAGTTTGTGTATCAAAGGTACATCACCTAATTCTACAATCTGAAACCATACAAATGGCTTGCTATCACTATCACATAAGAATCAACTGGTCTAGGGCTGGAGAGATGGCTCAGCGGTTAAGGCCCTGGGTTCAATTCCCCAATACCCACGTAAACCAGACCCACAAGGTGGTGTCCCTGGTGTGCTTTATCTCTCTTTCTCTCTCTCTCTCTCCTTGAAAATGAATAAATAAAATATTTTTTAAAAGAATCAACTGGTCTAAAACACCACATGTTCTCCCTCACATGAGATCCCTAGCTTGAAACAGCTTGCGTTGAAGGCACACCTGACAGGCAGCTCAAGGGATGGATGATAGGGATGGAAGGGCTTTTGGAGAGGGAAGCAGGGAAGCGGGGTGGAGAAACGAGAGCCAAAATTAGTTGGTGCCATAGAAACCTTCCTCCTGGAGAGCAGATAAAAGATGCAACCCTGAACAGAGTGAGGGGGATTGTCTGGACAGAAGGGCCTGGAGAGGTGGGTGAACCCTAACCCTAAAACAACTGGCTCTGGCTTGTAACTCCCAGTGCCAGAAATTGGTTACGCCCCACCTTGAGCTGTTGGTCCCCCAAACAAGACAGGCTTAATGCTCACCTGAGGGAAAAGGTAAGACCCTATCGCTGAAGACACCACATGCTGCCGACAGGGAACATAGCGAGATCCAGCTGAAACTGGAAGGAAGCCAGTTCCCAACGTCCAGCTCCTAGTGCTGGAAGTACTACACAAGCTGCTGGGGGAAATGGCCGCCAACGTTGTGAACAAGCAGGGGACCTCGCTACACAAAATCAACCAGATGTCCCCATCTGTGCAATAGTGGCACCCGGCCTAGGCAGGTAACCAATGGCTCTTTGATTGGTGTCATGGTTTGATCCAGGTGTCCCCCACAAACAAATGAATGTGTTCTGATAGATCGATCCTCAGCTGATGGCAATTCGGGAATTAGAGCCTCACAAGAGCTGTGTTGTTGGGGCTGGGCTTTTGGGGGTTATAAGCCATCTTCCCCTTGCCAGTGTTTGGCACACCTTCCTGCCGCTGTTTGCAGTGCTGTGGCGGAGGTGATGTCCAGCCCTCTGCTCATGCCATCGTTTTCCCTGCCAGGATGGAGTCTCCCCTCGAGTCCGTGAGCCAAATAAACCCATTCCTCTACAATCCGCTTTTGTTTGGGTTCTTTCTGCGCAGCAACAAGAAAGCTGACCGCAACAATTGGCTATGAGAAGGATCTCATTCCTGGTATTGGGAACCAAGTCAGAATCCTATGGTGACAAGGGTCGTGGGTTCCAGTGAGAAGCTTCCACTAGTTTTTGACCAAAAGAGAGGCTACGCCCACCCCAATCTCTTTTCGTGAACTCTGCTCATCCCCGTCACCCATGCTGCTCTCACTCTCTGTGCGAGAATCTGTTCTTCTTTCACAGAAGGCAGTGAAACCCAGAGACAGACGACCTAAATCTTCAGCCTGACAAGAAGAGATAGCTGACTTCCTACCATGAGATGAGCCATCTCTCAAACATGAGCTGGGGCCCAGGTGAAACCACAGACTTAAGCAGGATGCTGGGCTGAAGAGATGACTTAGTGGTTAGGGCATTTGCCTGCAATACAGAAGGACCCGAGTTCAATTCCCCAGTGCCCATATAAAGCCGGATGCACAAGAGGGCGTGTGTGTCTGGAGTTCGTGCTGTACCCATTCTCTCTCTCTAATAAATAAATAAAAATATATATTTTTTAAAAAAAAAAAGCAGAATGCTGCTCTCACAGCGAGCCCAACCTGCACCAGGGTGATGGGGACAGACACCTAGGACACTCCACATATATCAAAGCAGAACCCCAGACGTTGCTGAGAGCTTAACACTAAAGTAGACTTTTAACACACCCACCAAGGCTCAGGGAACATTGTGGAAAAGGGGGGTCAAAAGACTGAGAGCCACAGGCATTGCCCCCCACAATGACTGACTGATGCTCTCACAACTCATAACCCACAACCCCATGGTGACCACCAGCAATCCCACTGAGGAGGGCGTTAGTGGAACGGGGGCAGCGAGGAGGGAAGGGTACCAACACATGATTTGCCCATACAGAGTTTCTTCTTAATAAGAAAACAAGATCCTGCTGGTCTACCTTGCATGATTTTGTCACTTGGAAACACTGGTTCACTGAAACATATCACAGTTTTCTAAATTTGGCACATTTTATCCCCTCACCGCTGCTCCCATTTCCCTGGGGCCTCCTCAGTAGGGCCATGGTATTCACTGTGGGGTCCTGAGGCCCAGTCTGTCCCTGTGGCCCTAGCTAGAGCCTTAATGAAGGTCACTGCACAGTCAGGAAAGCAGAGTGCCAGGCCTCGGCTCACTTTTCAGACCACAGACCTTTCAGTGAGGCTCTGTCCTCTCCGAAGTTGTGTCCACAGAGCCATCAATGCGAAATGGTAACTTGTTTTAAGATGCTTTGGGGGCTCTTTCAGGTCTCGTCTGAAAAGCTTTAAGAAATAAATTGGGGTTTTAAAAGGAATTCATCATGTCTATGTTTAAATTACTCAACTTATGTTTTCTTTAAACTCTGAACATTTGGTCCAAAAATGAAGTCATGATTTAACTGTCAACATAATACAATTTGATTTTTTTTTCCGTTGCACAAAACAAAAACCGTGAATTTTTAACATCTAGAGAGCTAAGGGGTGGGGATAGGTTTCAGCAATTTTCCCTTCTGATGTGAAGTTTGACCCAATTTCTTTGGATCAGTTTCTCTCTTCTCAAGTGAGAGAATCCCCTGCCACCCACCTCATCCTTTCAGCATCCTCAAGAGCCTTTGAGAAAGCAAATATTCTGCTCCCCTTTCCAAAGCCAACTGCCCATCCTCAGTTAATCCAAATATGCTATAAACTTCATTTTATTTTGAAATAAAATATTAGATCCTAAATAGTTTTAGATGAAAGAATCAAATTTCAAATTGTGTCAAATTTAAAAATTAACCAAGGCAAAAAGTATTTATATTTTTTGTATTTTGTATCAGCTCCAGAAAGCTACTGGGATTTCAAAATAACAATTTATGAGGATTCCGGTAGGCACAGGTGAGATACTGGTAAGACAAGGGCGCCTCAATCCCACGCCGTGGGAAACTCCAGAGAACTTGAGAATAAACAAGCAAAATGTCTAGTAACCCTTGGAGAAACGACAGCTTCCACAGCCACACGACTGCGGAAAACTCCACTGCCCTCAAGTAGAGAGAGAACATTGTCTTAGGTTGGGATGATACTGCCAACCTCACACAGGCTGACATTGTGGAAATCACTGTTGGAGGCAGTTCTCATTCATTGATTTTTTTGGAGGCTTCCAGATTGACGGATTGAATGGGTCCTGAAGGTGGGATCCAGGGAAAGAAAGGAATTTCGGGTGTAAGGAAGCTGGGCTTTCCTGTCGTCTTTGGGGCCCCTAACCAGCCTCGGGAGCCCAAGAAGGGGCTGTTGAGCCAAGAGGCGTTCAAGTCATCCCCGCCTCTCTGCAGCTCTCCCCTCGGCTCCCGAGGACGGCTTCAAACTGCACTGTCAACGTCTCACATGTGCGCGCCATTCTGGAGATGGGTCATAAACATTTAAACTATCTTGGCTCGATAATGGGGACATTTTGGCTCCAGACTGTGCTGAACTTTGCCCATTCCAGAAATAACCCACAAGACATTCCCAAGGCACTGAGTGATACAAACCACATTTATCCACTCTCCATGGACAAAACTGACTGCAATTCAGAGCCCCAGCTCACTCCTAGACAGAGGGGATTTGAGCGGTGCTTATGGTACGAAATGTGCTCTCCTCTTGCTTGGGGAGATCGCGCCATTGCTCCGAGACAGTCTTTCCCCTGTAGGAACCATCTTGCTTAGCATCAATATGGAACACTTCCCTTGGCTCCTCCTTTGTTTTATTTTATTTATTCATTTTCAAGCAGAGAGAGAGAGATGAGAGAGAGAGAGAAAGAGAGAAAGAGAGAAAGAGAGAGAGAGAGAGAGAGAGAGAGAGAGAGAGAGACTGAGAATGCACCAGGGCCACCACCTTGTGGGGCTGGCTTATGTGGGTCATGGGGAATTGAACCCAGGGCCTAAGGCACTGGAGGCAAGTGCCTTAACCGCTGGGCCATCTCTCCAGCCCTTGGCTCCTCCTTTGAATAGCGTTTGGGGTAAGATCTGGCAGACAGCATCGGCCCCTGCTTCCAGAGTTGCTGATGACACTATTAAGCACTATTAAAGGCGGGAGTCAGTTCTGTTCGTTGTCGGCACAGGTGCCCTGCAGTCACATTTATTTTGCACAGACCTTCTAAACTCAGTCGTATTCATGCCTTCACCGGGTGGCAGGGCCTGACATCTGAACTGGTAGCCTGAGCACTGCTCTTTCCTGTCTCCCAGGAGTTTTCTACCTGAATCACTTTGCTCTGGCTGCCCTAACACCCTGCAGACTGAACAGTGTAAAGAACATTGATTTTCTTCTATTCAGGAGGCTGAAGTCCAAGATCGGCATGGCACAGGCAGGTCTGGCTTCCATGGCCTCCTCCTGGCTTGCAGATTGTGTCTTCATCGAAGGATCTCCCTCTGCGGCTCATCTCTTCTTATAAGGATGCCGGGCACGTTGGATTAGCGACCACTGCGAAGGCCTCGTTTCATCCAGATTACCTCTTGTAAGATCTTATGTCCGGGGGAAGTCACATTCTGAGGTACTGAAAGTCAGGAGTTCAACATGTGAGCATGGGGACACAATTCAACCCATAGGTGAGCTACTTTGTCATTATTTCGGGTTTCCTTAAATTATTTCTGTGCAGGCAGGCCCTCAGCAGACTGATCCACCCTGTTCACCCCAGAATTGATCAGAAAGGTTTCCGGGAGACCACATCACCAAGATTGGAAAAGAGTAAAAGTTAAACATCCTATTCTGAAGTGACCAGCCTACAACTTCAGAACAGTAATCATGTCTACCCACGCAAAATTCCCAAAGTCGTTACACCCAAATGGCTACTACATGATGAAATTCTTTTTTTTTTTAATATTTATTATCCATAATGAGTTACATTATTTAGTGGGCAAACCATGCGTTGTTATCCCGACTTCCCCAATTCCCCCCTCCCCATCCCTGATCAGTTGTATATCCTCCTCCGTGGGCTGTCTGTATCAGTCCTTGTGGCAAGGGATCCTGGATATCTTAGTACTCATCTCGGTCTTCACATGATGAAATTCTTAAGCTGTCAATTATTTCCCAAGTGGTAACAAAATAATGGTATGAATTTAACTCAATGTCTTAGCCCTTGTTTTAAAGGTAAGAGAACCAAATAAACTTTTGAAAGATCCTTTTCAAAATGAGTTTTACTTTTTTTTTCTGAGAAAATTTTATTTTGGGCTCTTCAGTACACGGATTAAAGCCTTCCATGTTGATAAATAAGCCTGCGTGTGAACATACACCCCCACAAACCACAGCCTGCGCACATTAAAGAAGAATGCCTCTTTGGTCGAAATTTCCCCACATATGCTATCACACGATTCAATTTCACATGCAAATGAGCTCCTTTCAATCGTAAGTGTTTAAAGCAGGAAATTAAGCAAATCTGGGTCGTTGGGCTTTTTTTTTAACTTTCCCTCTCTCTAAATAGAAAAATGGATGCTTCCCAAGGCAGGCAGGAAAGTGGGGACATTTATATTCTCCACTCCATTAACTCAGAAACATCTGCATTTGCATCTGGCATTATATGGTCTGAGCATCGACATTGAAAGTCATCCCCACACGTTGCATCAAAGCGGAAAGTATCACAAAATGCAGCTGTCTGTGGAAGGTCACAGAAAACACTCTTTAAAAAAAAAAATTCTGAATGCCACAGAATTGGCTGGATAAATTTCGAAGCCCGGGATTTATTTAACTCTGTCAGTTTCAGACTTAAGTCAAAGAGCATCCCGGCATCTCTTGACTGGAGGAGAAGGAGAGAACAGAAATAGCCACTGTGTGTTGTCCTTGGTGGGTCACCGTGTCTCCCCAGAACAGCAATCTCTCTTGCCAAGTTTGGGGCAAAGCACAATTTTAGGAAATCCAAACAACCTGTGAAGTCATTGACCTACAGATAACCTATTCATCAACAATTACGTTTGAAAAAGGGTTACAGTTAAAAATAAATAAATAAAATGGAAAAGAAAATTGCAAAAGGGAAAACCCTTTCCCCATTTCAGGAGATCTGACATTTCAGATCCCTGCCTTCATAGCTTGTGCCGGCTTTGAAGCCTGGCTGAGGTCATGTCCCTGTGGTACATAAATAACCATGGCCCCAAATACAGGACATACCCTCTTCCTGTTGGCAGAGGGCAGCAAGTCTCAAGCATACAGAGCAGTGGGTGAAACCTCTCCTTCCAGGGCCTCCAGATGCTGCTGTAGGAAACAATCACGATGGAGCCCCCAGGTCTTGGAGGGGAAGACAGATAAACCAAATCTTGAACGTGGCTCTCAGCGGTGAAGACCCAAGCACGAAGGGATGAAACGCCAATGCACTCTAGGATGGCCTGTCTTTGAGTCCTCCCTCCACCTTATGGAGGCTCCATAACCAAATGACTGGTTCACCCGAATTCCATCCATAACAAAATGTATTCCATAATCTGTTTTCACATTCAGATTGTAGAAGCCTACAAATGCAGAAAGCCTTTGACTTTATTTATTTATTTATTTATTTATTGGTTTTTCGAGGTAGGGTCTCACTCCAGCCCAGGCTGACCTGGAATTCACTGTGTAGTCTCAGGGTGGCCTTGAACTCATGGTGATCCTCCTACCTCTGCCTCCCAAGTGCTGGGATTAAAGGCGTGCGCCACCACTCCCGGCTTATTTATTTTTGCTTTATTGGTTTGTGGCTTCTTCTTTTGCCCCTGAGACAAGAAAAATTCTACAAGGGGGAAATTAACAAAGCCTCACCAGGATTTTAAGAATAAAGTGAAGAGAGTTGAATCAACACCTTGACTGGCTGGGGCTTGCTCCGTACCATATCCCTCCTGGTCTCTCCCTTCTCTCCCTTGTTTCATCTTTCTTTCACTCCTCCTCCCCCCAGCTTTATGCACAGGCATCTGTTCTGCCATTGAGCTGCAGCTCTAGAAACATCTGCCCTCCTTTCTTTTATAAATATTTTATTTATTCATTTTCAAGCAGAGAGAGAGAATGCACCAGGGCCACCACCTTGTGGGTCTGGCTTATGTGGGTCTTGGGGAATTGAACCCAGGGCCTTAGGCACTGGAGGCAAGTGCCTTAACCGCTGAGCCATTTCTCCAGCCCTGCCCTCCTTTCTTTGACTCTCTTTCAGCCTTGCTCAACCTTGCCCAAAAAAGGACAGAAAAAGTAAGAATTTCATTTCCACTTTCCAAGCTTTCCTCCTTCACTCGTATTCATATTCGCTCATATTTTCCTTACTGAGTCAAAGATGATTTCCAAATTCACTGAAACAAAAACTCCAAAATGTCCTGGGTCCTAGGTCGGGACAAACTACCAAGAGGAAAGGGAGGTTTGTCAAAGAGATGGAAGACGCCATCCTGGTCCTAACCCTCTTGAATAAGGACAGCACAGCTTCTCCCGAAATGCGCTGGTATCCACAGGCAGAATTGTGTCAGGGGCGAAAGCTTTTGGGGGCCTCTGGAGGCCCCCCCTGGCTTAGTCTTGGACGGCACCTGACAGCTTGCCACGAGGGGCTTGGCTTCATGAGTTTCAGGAGGTGATCTCCATTGGCTGTTATGCACAGGTTCTTCCCATTAGCCCTCTGATTGGCCTGGAAGCTCTATAGATTCTGCCTCGTTTCCCGCAAAAAAAAGCACACGTTCATCAACCCACAAAAAAAAGGGGTGGAAGACGCCATCCTGGTCCTAACCCTCTTGAATAAGGACGGCACAGCTTCTCCCGAAATGCGCTGGGATCCACAGGCAGAATCGAAGACATGTGCGTGACTCTGGCTGTGTAACAAGACCGCATCTCATTCCAAGGGTCCTCAAGGAAGCAAGGCAAAGGAAATTACTTGGAACGCGAAAACCGGCCTCGCTGAAACAGGGAGAGGATGGGAGGGTTTATAATAAAATTCATAATAGATGCTCCAAGCAGGCCTGGGCCCATTGCTCGGCCTGAGTCCGCTACGAATAAAAGCAAGTGCTGGCCAGCCCTATGATGTCAGAGTTCTTTATGCACACAGGGGCTATTTACTGCCATATAAACTTGTAGACAAGGAAATTGTTAGTGAAAAAAAATGCTTCCAAAGCTTAAATGCAATCACTCATTTGGCAGTTCCCCGTCAAGGACTTCTCCCGCCAAAAACCAAACTCCCACGTCCAGAGTAATAAACCCTCTTGCCCTGGTTCTATTTTGACCACTTCTGAGACTTGAGTCAAGGTGCCCAGCGCTTATCTCTAAGGGAAAGATGGTTCACCAGCCTGACTAAGGTGAGGGAGCGGGGAAGAAAGAGGGGACCGAGTCTGCAAATCAACAGTCACAGCCTTGGCTAAGGGTTAGGGTTAGTCTTTACGCCACGTGCTAAAGGCCTGACGCAGAGCAGGCACTCAAAAGGTATTTATGAATGAGTGATGAGCACTGATTATGCTTTCTCTAAGTCTCCAGCACGGGTAAAGATGACAAACCAAAAATCACCTTTCTGGGAAAATAGAGGAATTATTCATTTAACAGGGGCATTAAGTTTACGAGAGCCTTGGGTAGTTCCTTCACTCAAAAAATATTGTCCAGGTGCTGAGGACATAGCTTAGTTGCATAATATTAATTTAGCCTATACAAGGCCCTGTGGTCAGTTTCTAGCACCGTGTGTGTGTGTGTGTGTGTGTGTGTGTGTGTGTGTGTGTGATATGCATGTGTCTATACTCCAATGACTTATTAGCCTACATTTGGATTTTTCCCAGTTGCTTGAAAAGTTGATGCCATATACTCAGCATCCAATCCTGGTTCTTTAATGTAGAAAATAAAAAACACAAAGAATTTTTATTGACAATATTAAATAATATCTGAATTTATATTAAATTCATGCCCAACATAATGCTTAATAACAAAATGCTAGAAACATTCTCATTAATTCAGGGGACAATAAAATATCGACTATCATTAATATCATTTACTGCTGTCTGGACATTCTAGCCAATGCATAAAACATGGAACAAAAATAAGAGGTACAACACTTGGCAACCTTTCCCAACGCTTGTCCCTTGGAACACTTCTTTTCTGGAATGTTAAACAGAATCAAGAAGTTTCTCTCATATAAGACTTTGCAAAGACTTAAATAGTCTGACATTTTCTATGGTTCTCAAAGAGGAGAAACATTACTGAGACTTTTTCAATTTTCACACATTGAATTGTTTTTTAAAAATATTTAATTCTGATGCTCACCTGGTCCTGGTGGTGCATGTCTGTAATTCAAGCTACGTAGGAGACTGAGGCAGCGTGACTGCAAGTTCAAGACTAGGTCAACTTAGTAAAACCTTCTCTCAAAATAAACCATGAACACAGGATTAGTGTATTCATGTCGGTGATATAGGTTAGGGGCACAGGTGGCATGTGTGAGGCCCTTGGCTCAATCCCATGCACTGAAGAAAGGATTTTCATACTACTCTTTGGGAAGCTTTTTTAAAAAAATATTTTTTATTATTTGCAAGGAGAGAGAGAGAGACAGACAGACAGACAGACAGACAGACAGACAGACAGAAGGGGCACACCAGAATCTCTTGCCACTGCAAACATACACTAGATTCATGGGCCATGTCATGGTTTGATCCAGGGGTCCCCCTCAAACAAATGAATGTGTTCTGATAGATCGATCCTCAGCTGATGGCAATTCGGGAATTAGAACCTCACTAGAGCTGTGTTGTTGGGGGCGGGCTTATGGGGGTTATAAGCCAGCTTCCCCTTGCCAGTGTTTGGCACACCTTCCTGCCGCTGTTTCCAGTGCTGTGGCGGAGGTGATGTCCACCCCTCTGCTCATGCCTTCATTTTCCCTGCCAGGATGGAGTCTCCCCTCAAGTCCATAAGCCCAATAAACCCATTCCTCCACAAGCCGCTTTTGTTTGGGTTCTTTCTGCACAGCAACTAGAAACCTGACCGCAACAGGCCGCTATTTGCATTGGCCTTTATGTGGATACTGGGGAATTGAACCCTGGCTAGCAGGCTTTGTAAGCAAGTACTTTTAACTGCTGAGCCATCATCTCCCATCCCATCCTTGGGAGGCTTTAATTATTTTTTTGATCTTCAAGTATTTTGTATATCCAATCTAGTATATCCAACTTCCATAATCTAAAACAGTTATTGCATACAAGAGTCTTGGACTTAGCTCAGTATGAATCCTTTGTCTGTATTAAAGAACTATGAGAACCATTTTTCCCCTAGACATTCAGTTTTCTCATCTGCAGAATGAACATTTACCATACAAACTATTATAAATATTGTATTAGTTAATAGATGAAAATGTAAACCTTGGTCATTTTTAGAAATTTAACTTAAAATAACCATGCAATGTGTTACGAAATAATCAAAGCTAAAAGGTGAAGCTATGAACTATGACCAGAAGAAAGTGACTTGATAATGTAATCAGTGGACAGGATTATTCCTATCCTGTGATGCAGAAAGTTCACTTCCAGGAAGCAACAGGATGATAAAGATGTATAATGGAACTTTCTTACACTCATAAAATATTAGAAAGTGTAGAACACCCATCAACAGGATGCCAGTGATATACCTCCCATGGGTGCTACGTATTGGTTTTTTGACTGTCCTGTGGGAGCATTTCCTCCTGTGAAAGGTCCTCTTGGGAGCTAGGGCCTACCACTCAGGAACCGGGATGGGTGTAGGGGCAGATATTTAAGGCAAACTCACCCAGTCACTATTTCTATCCCCGCTCATTGATTTAAACGTGTAAAGGAACAGTAGTGTATAAATTAGGTGCTTGGATCTAGGTGTGTAGCTCGGTGGTAAAACACAGTTTAGCATGCATTTAGAATGCTCTAGATCTTGGGTTCCACCCTCAGCACCCCAAAATAAATTCAATTACCAATAAAACGAATCATCAAGCTATTTCTTGAATATGTATCAGTGTGTCCATGTACATATTAACATCAATGGTTTTTTTAGAATCTCCCCAGAGGTGCGTCTCTTTTCAAAGAAACATCTTTGGTACTTTAGGTTAGATGGGCCTGCAAAAGGATGTTATCTATTTCCCTGATATCTGCAATCTTCATCATTTCCTCTTTTTTGGGTGTGTAAGCTATTTATCATGCAAGTCTATTCTGTCCTCATATCCTGGGAATTTCCTAGGTAATAAGCCAGCTCCCAAGACAGAGGCCCCAAGCCCACCTTCAACCCAGATTCTTCCCATCAGACTCAGTCCTGTGAGGCTTCTGTTAGAGTGAGAACGACATAAGGACCATGCAGATTATCTGTCTTTCTGGCCAGGGTGATCTCAAAGACGTTAGTTGAGGAGACCCTAGCATGGCCCAGCCGGTGTTAGTGGTTCTGGAGGTGTTGGGACTATGGAAGGGTCTTTCTGCAGCTGTCAGGTGTTAGGGTTGGTTGTTATTTCTGACACCACAGACTCCGAAACTGACTGGGTGACCCTCCCAAGGACCCACAGTATCTTTAGCTGTCCTTTAATGAACACAGTTTCCGTGGAATCTGGTCGGTGAGGGTTCTTTTGCTTCCAAGTAATAACTGATTACTTGGGGCTGGGAATGCAATATAAGGATAGAGTTCTTGCCTATGATATGTGAAGGCCTGAGTTTGATCCTCAACATCTCTCTCTCTCTCTCTCTCTCTCTCTCTCTCTCTCACACACACACACACACACACACACACACACACACACACACACACACACACAAATCCAGTATAATACATTGTTTCTTCAGATTTGTTCTCCAGCCCTTATTTTGCCTCTAAATATGGACTGTAAGTTTCTTAGTTGCCACTTCTTAATATTTTTTGATCATTGGTTTCAACGCTATAAATTTCCCATTAATTGATAATTTAGCTGAGCTTTGTGAAGTTATGCTTCTAAATCTGTTTTTAAGCTATCTTTTTATATCCTTGTTAAAAATACCTAAGTTCATTGCACTGTGGTGACTGGCAACAGTCCATCTGATGTTAATTCTTTGAAAATCATTGAGACTTCTCTTTGTGACATAGGGCATAATCAATTTTTGCAAATGCTCCTTAAAAAAAGTTAAATCTGCTCTGTATTCATTACCAGTAGTTTCTAAGCGGAGTTCAGCTGACAGGCAACACAGCTGGCACCTCTCTCATCAACTGTCAGATCAACATGACCACCACCAATGACCAACTCTGTCACACTATGTTCATGTATCGCCACCATAGAACTTACCTTCTCATTTAGGTATGGTCTGCCCTCATGCCATTTTTATCTAGATGAAAGGTTTGCATACATTTCCTTATAGACCTCTCTCTCTCTCTCTCTCTCCCTCCCTCCCTCTCCATCTTTGAAATTTAAACTTTAGAAACAGGCCTTAACATTTCCCCTGAGTATAGCACAGCCTAGCTCACAGTGGGCATTTCCAACATACTTGAGAAACAAAAGAACCTGATGACTGAGAACTCAGGGCCAAGGCAGCTCCCCGACTCTACAGCGTTGTCCCCATGGTCTCTGTGTTCTCCACTTCCTCCCACACATCAGCCTCATCCTCTTCTGTTACAGCAAACTTTCCCCGAAAAGCCAGAGGAGTTACCTGGTGAGCACTGAAAGGCCCATATTTCAGAAGGGATGGCAGGGAAAATCCTCTCTTACTGTCTTGGCTGACAAGACCAGAGGATTCTGAGTGACAGAGGGTAATCCCATGCCTGGACCTAGCCAATACTGAGGTGGCACAGCTGACAGAGTGACCTGGTCATCCCACGCCTTGGGGTGACATGGCTTGGTGGGGGGACTCAGAGGATGTGGGTGGGAGGGGCTGAGTTCTTTCATGGCTGTGGAAATGCTGAAAACAGGAGGAGGAAAGAAATCTGAGGCGAGCCCAAGAGACCTACTTTCTCTTCCTATAGGTTGTAAATCTTCATACTCAACCCACCTTAAGTTGTGTCTTTACTGAAAATGGGCATTTTTCTTGTCTTTTTCCTAAATAGTATAACTGTAGCATTTACATTGTATTGGGTATTATAAGTAATCTAGATATAATTTAAAGTATATGGCAGGATATGCATGGTTTATGTACAAATAATTAGCCTTTTTTAAATCACACATAATTGTGCAAATTTATGGAGAACAGTATCATGCCGCAGTGCAGGTCTCCACTGTGGAGTGGTAGTTAGCATGGCCACTACCTCAGATTTCGATCATGTCTTTGTGGCAAAAGCATTTAAGAACTTCTCCCGCAGCTGTTTTGAAGTACAGAACACATTGTTACATTGAACTCTCTAACAGACCACAAGAACTTCCTTCTATCCAAGGAAACTTCGTGCCTGACAACCAGTCTGTTCCCTGTCTCCTCTCCCCTCCCTCGACCTCCAGTCTCTGGTGCTGTCCCACTGTTGACTCCTGTGAGATCCACATTTTAGATTCCACATGCGAGTGAGATTTTGTGGTATTCGTCTTTTTGCTTGGCTCATTTCACTTAACATAATGTCCTCCAGGTCCATCCATGTTGTCACAAATGACAGAATTTTATCTTTTAAACTTGCATAATATTCTGCTGTGCATATATATTCCATAGTTTATACTTTCATCTGGTATTGAGCACTGGGGAACATGGGAGTAAAAATATATCTCCTGCATAGCTGACTTCATTTCCTTTGGGTAATACCGCTAGTGAGAGTGCTTGGTTCTATGGTAATATTGTTTTTAATCTCCCTACTGTGGGGCTGGAGAGATGGCTCAGCGGTTAAGACACTTGCCATCAGTGCCTAAGGCCCCGGGGTTCAATTCCCAAGGACCCACATTTGCCAGACCCACAAGGTGGTGGGTGCTCGCTCTCTCTCTCTCTCTCTCATCTCTCTGCTTGAAAATGAATAAATAAAAAGATTTTTAAAAATCTCCCTACTGCGTTCCATAGTGGCTGTACTACGTTAACGTCCCACCAACAGAGTGCATGGGTTCCCTTTTCTCCACGTCCTGGACAACAGTTGACATCTCTTAGCTTTTTGACAGTAGCCATTCTAACTGGATAAGGTGGCATCTGATTCTGGTTTTCATTTTCATTGCCCTGTAAAGTGTACATTTCTTGATGCAATTGCTGACCATTCACACGTCTTCTTTTGCGAAACATCACGCATTGCCATCTTTTGAGCTCACTTTTAATAGCATTGTTTGTTCTTGACATTGTCATTGTTTTGCTGGTGAGTCATTTGAGTTTCTTTTCAGATGGACAGTTTGTGAGCATCTCCCATTCTGTGGATCTTCTCTGCTCCATGGATGGCTTTCTCTGCCCTGCAAGAGCTTTCCAGTGTGATGTGATCTCATTTGCCTGCCTTT
Source organism: Zapus hudsonius (assembly GCA_004024765.1). Lineage (NCBI taxonomy): Eukaryota > Metazoa > Chordata > Mammalia > Rodentia > Dipodidae > Zapus > Zapus hudsonius. The sequence continues at coordinate 10,945 of PVHP010018246.1, read as the reverse complement.
GCTTCTGTTGCCTCTGCTATTAAGGTCCACTTTAAATACTTATTATTTAGTTATTGGAGAGTGGGAAGGAGAGAGAGAAAAAATGGTTGTGCCAAGGCCTCCCAACCACTGCAAATGAACTCCAGATGCATGTGCCACTTTGTGTATCTGGCTTCACATGAATACTGGGGAGTTGGGGTATTGGGGAATTCATCCCAGGCTGTCAGGCTTTGCAAGCAAGTTCCTTTAACCACTTAGCCATCTTTGCGGCCCTGGGGTCCACTTTATATAAGAGATTTGAGTCTCTGAGAATTTCGGTTTCTGCAGAGGGCCCTGGAACCACCTGTTGGGAGTAACAATACATAAAATATTCTCTAGGTATAGAAAGGCAGAGGCATTCTTACCACGCTGCTTTCTTTTAAAAGTCTACATTATTAATGACCTTGTCAAACTGTATTGACCTCAGGGTTTACTTTTAATCTTCCAGTGACTCCATTTTCTTATTTTCAAAAGTAAGAATGTGGTTGGCCTCTTCCACTTTAAAAGATTAACGTGAAGGTTAATGGATGTGCAAGTCCTTTCTCTTCTCTAGAAATGATGAAATGAATTATGTCATCAGTAAACGCTAATTTTCAAAAGTAAAGATAAAATTGAGACTATTTTAAGATTATTTAAATTTTCAAAGTTAAATCCTTAATGTTTAAGATGACGTGAACTATTTTGATAAGTATTTGTAAAGCTTTGAAAGTAACTTCAGTGATGCAAATGAGGTTTTCTGCATTTTCTGAATAATATGACTTTCACTACTTCCATCAAATAAAATTTAACTGTTAAACTGAGATATGAGTGTAAACTGCATGATGTTATTTATGAGACATAAATGAAAAATTAAAGAAAATGTTCAAATATGCAGACCAAAAAAAAACATTTTAAGAAGTGTTGCATACACTTCCATTTTGGACTTTTCTACATCATGGAAGTAGAGACTTCCAAGGTCCAGACATCAATCAAATGCTGGCTTCAAAGTAATTTCCTAGTTAGAAAGGAATGAGAAATGTACTTGATGAATTCAAGACACCCAAACTTTTCAGCCTTTCTTCAAATTGCTAGAAACTTACACAAGCTGATGTCCAAATATTAAAACAAAACAAAGCAACCATAACCTTCGTTTCCAGTCGTGCTTCCCTCCACAGGCACCTGGCACTCTCGTGTGAAATCCCTATGCCACAAAGTGCCAGCAACTCACATGCAACTTGAAAAGGAAAATCAATTTCAGCCTCAGATCCTTGCAAGAGCCTCCAACAGCAGAAATGTCTTCTGCCAAGAGAAAGCACAAAACAAAAGTTCATTGAGCTCCGTCTGAACCCAGCAAGGCAGATTTCCCCCCCCCCAGCGAGCCACCAGAACAACCTTCCACCTTCACAGAGCCTCTGATCAGAGATGGTGAGGAGTGAGTGCCTCAGCCTGCTTCCCCACGGGATGTCTTCTAGGACACCATTTGTCCTCCAGAGCAGAGCCTGAATATATTCCTCTCACTGCTTCCCACCTGGCTTAGCTTCCCAGCCTCCTTTCCTTCCTGGTTCTGGAGAGTTGGTCCTGAGACAGCATGGAAAGAATTCCATGGGAGGAAAATGGTGTTTAACACCCCCCCCCCGCTTTTGCTGAATGAGATGACATACAGATACAACTCCCAGTTTCCAAAGTCTTAACACAGAAAGAATCTGGAGTTTTAAAAAGGAAGTGTCACGTCCAGCAGGTCAGTCTTGAAAGCCGGGCAGAGCAGGCTTAGCTATAAAGACTAAGGCCATCCCTGAAGACAAACCGTAGGCTGCAAAGCGCGGAAGAATAGAAGGGGGAAAGGAACAGAGATGAAGATTGGTTGTTTTAAGAGTCTGTGTGAATGATTTTAATAAAGCTGCCTATGGGAGGAAATTGGCTGCCAGCTTAACCTTCCTGAGGGAAAAACCCAAGTCCAAGTCCAGTAGTTGGCTTGCCGCAGAGACGCAAACCCCGGGAGCCTGGAACACTTAAAAGGCCAGTCAAGCCTCGGGTGGACTAGAGTTCCTCCATTTCCCTGTCCTTCTGTTTCCTTTCCTGAAAACCCTTCTTACAGCCTGGGATGGGGTGGGTGGGATCTCCTTTTGCCCTCTCCATCCCCTCCCTGCGAGGACCTGGGCTCTGGGTCTGAGGTCTCGCCCTGCGGCTGCCTCAGTGCCCACTGTCCTTCTCTCCCCACGGGGCCCACGCAGCACCCTGGCGAAGGCCCACCACCGGGCAGCGGCTGCTTCTGGCCCGCATATTTAGCGCCAAGTCCGAGGACTTGGGGGAAAGACATTGGGGCGGAATCGGTCTCTCCGCTTTCCACCTCTAGCTTCTAAGCTGTGGTTCTGTTCGTTCCACCTGTGCTGGTCAAAGACACCCGGTCCACTGCTGAGTTAGCAGCATTTGAACACCGAACCAGCCAAGCCATTTGGCCCAAAGAGCTGTTCGTCACCCGCCCCTTCTAGAGAGTGTGACCCGCTCCTCCACGCACGGGCCTCGGCCTGCGCACCTGCTCCCCTGGGCTCCAGAGGGGTTCCTGCGGGGGATCCTGTTGGGGATCCTGCTCCACCTTTCCGAGCTCTCTGCCCTCTGCATTTCTAACTCTGGCTTCTTAAACCCTGAAACAAACCGCAGGAGTTTGGTTGGGGACGGGTAAGGGCCTGGGGCCCAATTCTTCCCCGGGAGAAATCACCTGGAGGAGAGCCCTCCCCTAGGGTCTTGGTCCCCACGCCTCAGAGTCCAGCGGAACCCGCTGGTGGACTTCAGGGCAGAATCAGTGGCTAGGACCGAGGTTGGTGTAAGCTTCTGCTTTATATATTTTTCTGTGTATTCGTTTCATCTTCCCGATGTGCCTGTCACCACTCGTATTACTTATCATCCTACATATAAAAAATAAAGCTTCAGTGGCGTGTGAGAAAGTGACTTGGTCCAACTCCCTAAATACTGAGCGCAGGGTCGAATGGAGAGGGAAGGGGGGAAAACAGAAACGAAAATCCCCGAGGGTCAGAGCACCTCGGTCCTCCAAGCTGCCCAAAGGCTTGGGGTGGAGCGCTGGTGCTGGACGGTGGCCCAGGCATCCTGGCTGCTGGGGCCCCAAGACCTCCCTGCCGGCCAGCTGGCCTCTCCCCCGACAGTCCACCTGCGCCTCGGGCTACAGAAAAGGGGCAGAAAGGGGGAATTTTCCGCCTGGAAAAACTCAAGGACTGCTTCCCAGGCAGCTAAACCGGCCCGGGGAGCCCTAGGGTCCCTCCAGCGCTCGGGACACCGCCGCCACGGCGTGGACACACTTGCTGCCTCCCGTGGTGTTCGCGCTTTTCCTTTCCCTGGTCGAGGAGGGCGCGTCTAATTCAAACCTCCAGGCTGAGGCCGGACCTCAGGTGAGTGCCAGGGTCCCCAACCCGACCACAAGTTGGGCACTTTTTGCTTGGGACCTGGAGACCAGTGATCTTGTAATCTTCTGACTTCACCTCGCTACCGATTCCCCTTTGAGGATGCACTGAATAACACCCACTCACACACACACACACACACACACGCACAGAGGCACGCACACCGGGCACACCAGCCACGAGGCCCAGAGCCAGCCCGGGACACCGCCCTTGGAGCTGCGAGGTGGCCCGTCTCAGCCCCTCCCGCCCGCCCGCCCGGGTGCTGCGAAATAGTCGGGTGTCCCCAAAGTCTTCTTAATCCTGCCTCCAGAAAAACACGCCCCTTCCACTCCAGGGTAGACCTTTGCGCCGGAGTCCACCCACAGCCTTGAAATGTGCTTTCGGAGAGCCAGGACCCCAGCCTGCAGAAGCAGGCTTAAACTTGCTCAGGACAAACCCACGTTTTCCTTCCTTATGGAAGACAAAACCAAATGTTCACGACAGAGATTTGTACAGGGAATGAATGATATGCATGAAATATGTAACAAAGAGTGTGTTAAAAAGAAATAATGCTTTTATTGGCTTGAGCCCAAAGTAACAGTATAAATGTGAATATGCTGGAATATTAATACCCTTTAAGCCTTTATTTCGTCTTTATAGTCGCATAGAAGGGGCAAAATTACTATTTTTTATTATTTCCATTTTGCAAAAAAAAAAAAAAAAGGTAGAAACGAAGGTTTCGAAACTTTAAGCACCTTATTCAAAGTCGCTGGGAGCAGGTGCAATTCCCTCACTGTAAACCTAGGGCTATAACCAGAGCTTGGCCTCTCACTGAAGGTTACAGAGGGAAGGCGATGCTGATGGTAGCATGCCCTCTTAGAGGTTCGGTAACAAAAAAGAAAATTAGTCAAATCAACAAATATTTTTACTGAGTCCCATCATGAAGTGGGGCTGGGGTGTAGCCAATCAGTACCTTCCCCATTACTTCTCAGACCTCTTGCCCCCTCCCCCGCCCAGGCTAATCCAAAGTTCTCAAACAACTTTCAAACTATGGAAAAAGCTCTTCTCTGGCTAATCAATACCTGGAGGGCTAGTCAGTGCCTGGAAAGATGGTTTAGGAACTGCTGCTTGTCCCACAAGCATGAGCACATGCATAAATACACACACACACACACACACACACACACACACACATATATATAGACATGTTTGATCTTGACAAAATTCTGTGTGTAAGATCTCATATTGTGGGATTGACTGTGTTAATTAATAAGACCAAACAGCCCTTTTCACAGGTAACAGAGACAGCACAACCCAGCTTCTAGTAAGGAGATGGGGGGGATCTTCATCGTCTCCCAGCATTGAGCAGCCAGAGGAAAGCCTGGGATGGATCACCAGAACAGAGAATTCTGTTAGTAAAACATATGTGCAGAACAATCTCCTGAGCTGATTCTGAGCTTCCCATGGGGGAAATGTGTTCGTCAACACCAAAATGTAATGTTAGGATGAGAGTCCTAGTGGAGAGTGTGAAGTAGAGGAGTAAGGAGCATTTTTTTTTAAAAGAATATGAGGTCTGGAATTGCTTAAAGTATTTCAAAGAAATAAAAACAGAGAAAACGTGAATAAAAGTAAGAGTGGCCAAACCCTGATAATTAGGTGCTTGGCGTGTGAGGGCTTATTGAACACTCTCTCCACTTCATTGTACTATGAAACTTTTAATAATAACAAGTAGAAAACGCCAAAATGGAAACAAGCCCTTCACCAAATGGATACTTTAGTGTATGTGAAGTTTACCCTGCTAACGCTCAGTTTTTGGAGAGTTTTAAGTCAGTTGCTTTAGGGAATATGTTCTTGTCTCATAAAAGACAAAACCCAGTTCGTTGTCAGACACCATGTCTAGGAGAAAAGCCAGTAGGGGAGACCTGGGTTTCTGGTTGCAAGTCCAACTCCTTGGCAAACCCATTCCCTTCCAGAGCCTGCCTTAGAACCCTCACTTTGGGTTCTTTCCATGTCACCTGGCAGAATTTCACCACAAGTTTATGCTGCAAGGGGTTTTCTCAGTTAAAAAGAATGAAAACAAGGACAAACAGTTGCCTTCCGGTCACTGTGGACTCCTGGAAACCAGAGGTCCCGAAAGCGCCTTCAGCAAACACATCGCTTCGGAACCGGTATTCGTTGGTTGGATGGTTGGTTAAGTGGGGGGGGGGTAGGTGGTTGATTGGCTCATCTGTTTTCAATACGACCTCAGGGAAGTTCCAGGACCTCCTGGCTTAGCTTGAAAACCAAGACACACCATCCTGATCCTGGCTTCCAAGAACGAAAATAAGAGGGTCTTTGCCTGTCTTTGGCTGCCAAGGCCTGACACAGCATGTGTCCAGGTCCTATAAAGGGGCACCCAGTACCTGGATCATTTTCCTGTGGGAATGGAAGGGATAAGGTTGGAAAAGCAGGACGCGCCCTTAAGAGGCAAGCAGCGGTCGGCTTTACGGAGTCTCCAGCGGGAGCAAGCGAAGCGCGGCCCCGGGCAGTGGACCGGGCCCTGGGCAGCCCCGAGGCCGCGATTTCCAAGAGCCTGTCGCCACCAAGCGGAAGAGCGAGGAACTCCTGGAGCCTTCGGGGAAGAAAATGGTCCTAAGAAATCAAAATCCTAGGCTGATGACTCCTAAAGGGCCCAGCTCGCAACCCTCCTCTCTAGCAAGGGCACCCGACGAGGCCCCAAAAGTGTGTGGGCCGGACCACCCACACTCCCCGCTCCTCCCTGAACCCCAAGAAGAAAAGCACTTTCTGTTAAAATAAAAACTACCACCAAGGAGTATGCAACTCTGTGCATGGGTGTGCACGAGAGAAGGTGGGGGAGAGGGCGAGGGGACACCAGTAAACCATTTGGGGGCATTTTTGGCTGGCGTCCCTGTTTCCGAAAGGTTTGGGGTGGCTTTGACGTTGAGTATACAGCCTTTCTCTTTTCAAGTGCGCTCCCCTCCCTCCTGCAGCCCCCTTGGTGTCCAAGGATTGTGTTTGAAAGGGAGGAAGCGTTCTTGAAGTGGTGGGAGATGGATTGTCTAAACCCTTCTGGAACATTCTGGGCTGGGGTTTTCAAGGCGGCTCATCCATAAAGACCCCCTGGGAGAGAAAAGGTGACTGAACAGCCCCCCACTAGGCAGTCTGGGGGTCCCTCCTGCAGGGGGAGGAGGAATGGCCAAAGACAGGTGGAGACTTTTTTCCGGATGCTTCCCACTCCCAGCCCCTCAGCCTGGCCACCTTCAAGGGGCGACGGGAGGATCCAAACACTATGGTGTTGGGAAGCCAGAAGGGGAGTGGAGGTGCGGAGCACCCCTTCAGGCTACCTCTGCTACGAATATCTCCTCTTCTTCTCCTTTACCTCACCGCTAGCTCTTTGCCACTCTGGTTACTTGGGGTTCACCTTGTAGATTTTTTTCCCCAAGAAAACCTGTCCAAACTGGAAGCAGGGATCATCATAAGAGGAAAGGGCTTAAGAGTGGCCCAGCTCATTCCACCCCCTAGGCTTACAGGCTGCAGCCTCCGACCCAGCAGAGTCCCTCGCTGCCTCCGGGGGACCAGCAGCCCTCCGAGAGCCCCAAAGGGGTGGGTCCCTGGGCGCTCCTGAAAAGGTCCTTGGAGCCTTCTCCAGGAAGCACTGGGCGTGGACTGTAAAACCTGAACACACCAGGGGGCTGGAGAGGCTTCTGGGACCCCAAGACAGCCCCCCTGGCCTCCTCTCTGGCCCAGCCTGATTCACGCACCCAGGTTGCCTGGACCAAGGGGCACCCACAGTCAAGATGGGGGACGGAGAGGAGCCTTCGCAAAGGCGGCTCCTAGCTCCTGGGAGGCGGCGTCTGGCCCTCGGAGGTCCTAGTCGGCCTCTGGGCGCCGAGCACTTTTTATTTATCCCTTCAGGGGATGCTGAGGGACAAAGGAAACATTTGGACGTCAGAACTGATTTATATTTTTGGAAGAGCTGCGTTTCCTTTTCCGAAGAGGAGCGAGCGCGCCCCATATCCTGCGCTCGGCGGGAAGACTGGAGCGCAGTTTTGATGCGCAGGAAGTTCAGAAACGGCTCCCCGCCGCCTTCGCTGCCCTAGGAGATATTTATTTACTTGGGGGCCAGGAGCGCGGGGGGCTGCGGAGTCCAGCCAGACTGCAGGAGAAAACCCAGCCCAGTCGGGGTTGGGACCTCCAGGGAAAGCCCACCGGCAGCCAGAGGGGCTGCAGATTCGTCTGATCGGTGCCTCCCGCACTCTCCACGCATCCACCATGCCCCAGGTGACCCCTCTGGGACCTCCTGGGTCGCTTAGGTGGGCCCGGAGAGAGGGCCACCACTGCCCAGCGGGTGGGCCAGGCCTTCCTACAGAGCCTGGGACCTTGAGGCCCACCAACAGAGCAAAAGGCACTGGGCCGAATGGTTAGGGGCGGATCGCCTGGGATCTTCTGGACGCCTGCGTGCACGGTGCATCTACTCCCAGGAGGCCGCAGGCTCCCACTAGTCTGGAGTGAACCTCGGTCCCGCCTTGCCTTCCATTGCACAAGTGGAAACAAACCAACGTGCCCTCTCGCATCCGCAGCCACACTTGCTTCTGGGAAGTCGGATTCAGGCTTCCTCCTTTAACTTCCTCCTCCAGGCCAGTTCCACACCTCTAAGGCTGAGCACCTTCCTTGAGTCCTCTGGCACCCACGCCCTTAATCGCAGCAGGCTGTGAAGTGGTACCCTGCAGGGTTCTGTCGCATCCCATTGAAGCAAACTGTGGTTTGGGGGGGGGGACCCCGTGGTTTCAGACTCACAACCCAGAGGACCCCATGGGAAGCTGAGACAGGAAGAGGCCGGGTCTTTGCAGGGTGATCTGGGAGGTGAGCCCTTTCTTTCCCCCTCCAGTACCTTCAGACACAGAGTCGCACGTGCAGGCAGTCCCCGGAGACGGAGGCTTTCAACCTCAGATCGCTCAGGGTGTCACCAGAGCACTCCCCAGGACCTAGGCTTTGGCACTGGATGGCTGGGGTTTAAACGAGAGGGCCTGGGGGTTCTGCAGACAGATGTCCGTGGAGGTGTAAAATCTCCAGCTTCATCTCCTCTCTCATCCCAGCTTCGGAGCCTGAGCCCAACCCAACGTTGGTCGCTAGCAGCTTAGAGGTCTCTGAGGCATGCAAGCTGCACTTTTTTTCCAATACGGGCACCTACAGACTCCAGCACCTTGCGCAATTGTAAAGTTTTCATGAGAACTCAAAAATCCTCTGCCAGCAGTAACACGGTCCCTAACACTGGGTGAAAACACAGTTGCAGGCTTCCCCCATGTCCCTGCCAGGCCCAGGTGGGCAGCCTCCCCTGGAACATGCCTAGTGCCCAGATAGGGGAATCTCTCCCATCGCTACTGGTTTAAGCCATTTCATAAAACCCACAAAGCATGCTAAGAACATAAGATTTAAACCACAATAATGAAGAGATTTCCTAGAATAAAATGCCGATTACAGAACAAAACAGAAACTCAAGCTTCCCTAAGTTTATATTCTCCTGTGCAGGGGCAGGCTGAAACTTAAGTAAGGGCTAGTAGCAGGGAAGGAATCCCAGACAGTGGACCAAATCAAACCAATTCCTTTCCGAGGGTGGTGGGGGGGGTGTACACTGTGCATTTCTGGGTTAACCAACAAGAGCCTGGGCTGATATAGAATCATTTATGAATCATACCTACATTCCCCTTAAGAATAAAATTCAAGATTGTTGTTGTTTATAGTGAGTCAAAGTCATTGGAGAACAGTCACCCTGTTAGAAGGGACCCAGAGAGGTCAACAAATGCCAACAGGACTATGTTTCAGCAACAAAAACAACTTTCCTTTTGAAACTTGCTGTTGAACTGAGGCATTCACTCAGGTAGAGCCTCTCTTTAACTTACACGATGTCCTGGATTCAATCTTCAGCACCACAAATAAATAAACCCTTTTTACCAACCCGCGGTTGATATTCTTGCCAGGGAGAAAGAAAATTAACCTCATTTGCTATCAGATGCATTTTTACCCAATAAATTTGTATGCATCGGTGATGGAAACAGGGCCCCAAGAGGGTTTGCTGTAAGGACATGAAAGGACTGAATTTAACATCCTGGTTCTCCCCACACATATCAGCCCCTGTCAAAGGAACAGGCAGAAGTGGGGTCTCCAAGAATGAATTTTGAAGAAGAGGACCCTTACTGCTGAGCTGCTTACCAGCACCAAGCTCCCTGGCTTTCTGGAGTTGGATGGGGCAGTATCTAGAGATGCAAGAGCAGGTTTCAAGTCAGTAGACCTCAACCTTCCCCAACTGCTTTCCACTCCCACTGACTTTGCAGAGCCCCTTTTCCCCTCAGTGTGGAGACTAGCCATATAGCAACTGGGATTTCTCATAAATCGAGAGAATTTTGGTAAAGTGAGTGCCATTATCGTTAGCTAGACAGATAATGGAGTCTTTTAAAATCTCTTATAATTTAACAAGTTGTGTTGGTAGAAACTAAAAAATATGCTGATATTTTCTAAATGAGTACCTGCAGCAGCCATAAAATCTCAGGCATTCATTCTCAAAGGGCACTGTAACCCCCCAAACTGACAGTTAATACTGTAGGTTACTTGTTTGGCCTTAGATTTTAAGGTTTAGCATCTTTTATTCCTGAATTGCTGAGTCCTAAACCTTTTAGGCCAGTTCTTAAATAGCTCTGGATTTGTTTTGGTTAAGGTACCCAGAATTCCCAGAGCAGGTGCATAACAGGATGACCACGATACTCACTCAATAAATGTTCCCCAAACACACAAACACACTGCTGACCACTCCACCTACAAAGAAGGCGACTGTCACTCTTCTTCCCTGGGTGACTGCCACACACACACACACACACACACACACACACACACACACCCCAAAGGTCCAAGTCAGTGGGGTTTCTTTGCATACTACCACCCTTCCCACCCAGCTTCTACTTTCATTTACATAATTATTTTCAGACGTGTAGAGCTCTGATTTAGTGAGCACATATTCACTGCTACATTTACTCACTTTAAAATATTCCAGGCGATATCACAAAAGAAGATATAGAAAAAACATGAAAGAAATGGGGATCGAGCTCCCTCAAAAGGCTACAAGTCAGTCAAAAAGAACTCAGCAGAAAGTAGAGCAACTGCAACCCCTTCCCCAACCCAAGGAAAACATCCCTTCCGGAAAAGCACGACGAGTTTCTTTTTTTTTTTTCCTCTTGTAAATGAGTGGTAAACTGAGTTCTGTTGCGTGTTTTCTTAGCTGGCTCCCGGCCACAATTGGGCCATTTTCGGACACATTCCCATGGAGGTACCGAGGGTACTGGAGGAAGCTGTTGACGCCTGCTCAGCTAATTTAGGCTTTCTTTGTCTAATTACTGTGGAGCTTAGGGAAAAGGAGCCCAGCTCAGGGCAGTAAACTGACACTCGGCTCTGTGTGTGGTATCCAGGCAGGGCTTGATGGAAAAAGCCTGCTTCCACTCAACTTCAGGTCACTGTCTGGGGCCAGCCCCTCCCCCCACGCCCACCCTCTGCTCTCTTCGGCTCCA
>PVHP010018245.1:0-33486 GCA_004024765.1 Zapus hudsonius | reverse complement strand
ATGAGGGAGAAAGTTCTAGTGGACTGCATGGCTTGGCATATCTTTGACATTTCTCTTTTCCTATGTCAGTTTCCTTTTCTTATATTTAGTTTCTCATTTCCTTATATTTTCACAGGAAAATTGACAACAATCCACCAGGATCAGCTGGCAGCTTCTGAGGACCATCATTCAATGGCTGTGAGAGTGAAGGCTTATCTGTAAATCAATCCCCTAATCAGGATCTTATGATTACAAATGACAGAAAACTCACCTCCAGTTGTCTTAAAGGGTTCCCCAAACTGAAAGGTCCCCTCGGGCTCATTCATAACTGGAGATGGGTAGTGATGTTGTCAGGAATCTGCCTGCATTTCTTGGTTCCTTACTCAGCACTGACTTCTTCCTTGAGTGAGCTTTCTCTGTGCTGTGATAAAGATGACCCACAGCACCTGCAGGTGGCAGAACTGGCAGAAAAAGAGATCTTTCTAAAACAACAAAAGAGAAAAGAAAAAAAATTCCCAGGGACAATTCTTTTAGGTCCAAACTAACTAAATGATGTCCTTCTCACTGAATGACAGGACCGGCCCTCTATGACAAGTCCATTACAGATGTTGGAATGGGGCCCTAGATCCCATCCTAGTGCACTGAAGCCACCATAACCAAGTGCCATATCTTCCCATATCGTTTTAACAATACCAGTTATGGTAGTTTGAATCAGACATCCTCCATAAACTCATGTGTTCTGAATGCTTGGTCCCTAGTGACAATTTGGGAGGTGGAGGCTTTCTGGAGGAGGTGTGTCATTGGGGGAAGACCTTGAGGTTTATTATCCTCCAACTTGCCAATGTGAGCTCAGCTCACGTTTGCAGTTATCTTCTACCTGCTGTGACAAAATGTGATATCCAGCCTCTGCCCATGCCATGCTATCCCTGCTATCATGGAGCTTCCCCTCAAGACTATAAGCCAAAATAAACTCTTTCCCCACCCCCAACAAATACTTTTGGTTGGGTGTTTTGTCAAATCACCATTAAGGTAATTACAATACAAATCACTGGATTTTGGATCAACCCTAATCCAGAAGGACCTCACCCTAAGTATTGATATCTGCAAATGAAGGCACAGACTAATGTCTGAGAAGACAAGGATTTTGTTTAATGAAAGATAAGTTGCAAACTGGAAGAAAAATTCAGTATGGTACTAGAAGAGAAACACAATGTGGATGTTAGCAGGTAAAATCCAAAACCCACTAAAGTCCATGTCTCCAGTCATCAAATCCTTAATGTCACTAAACCAGGCTCACCTTGCCTGCCAAGCCATAGGCCAGTAACTGAAAGGAGTTTGACAAGAGAGTTCATTGATTAGGAGGCCTCATGTGGCACAGGAGAGCTAGTCTCAAATCCCCCTTAAATGGGGCATCTGTGGGATGAGGCCAGGGAAATGTGTTTGGATCAAACTTCATCAACTGTTTCCATCATGATCCACGTGTCCGAGGTGTTAGCTATAGTTGACGAAAAGCAAGTCACCAGGAGCAGGTGACATCCAGTGTTTGCTCAGTAATAAGGGGCAGGTTATTTGCCCAGGGTTTTCTTTCCTTTCCAAACCAGGGGGCCTTGAACTGTACCTGGTCCACTCCTCAAGGGAGAGCTCTCAGAGCCTGGATCCTCAGTGACAAGGAATCTCTCCTTGATGGAAACATTGTCTAGCAGTTGAGCTAACTTTGTAACTGGAATTCTCTTCGAGCAGACCTCACATCTGCTCAACTGCTCCAACTTCACATATGTCTGTGATATCAAGAAATCTGGCCCTCCAGGGACTCCAACTTCCGGCCAGCTGCATCTCATAATGGAACGTTACTCTGTAAAGACAAAGTCAACTGTGTCTAACTCTATAGCCTCAGGGGGTGTATCCTCCAACTTGGCTGAACTGGACCCATCTTCCAGAATTTCCATCACCAAGATTCCATTCCTCACTGCAAAAGTAAGGCCAACTTTGAGCTTCTTAGAAGACAATCCAGAAAGATCTACTGGACTCTTCAGGGTGGTTGTCACTGAGAGCAAGAATAGAGCAGAGTTTCCTTGGAAGAGAAGTTATTTTTGAAATATGAAGGACATATTATTATAGACACTCATTAAAATATGTTGAAATATATTTGAAATCACTCCTAGGAGCTCTGCTAAGGCCATCACACCATGTTGTTATTCTAGCGACGACTACTTAGGTTCAAGCATAAATAGCAAAATTTATCCTTTAACAACAAGAAAATAAAACTAAGCTAGACAAAAACAGTAAAGAGAGAAAAGTGCACTTGACAAAATTCCCAACACTTTTCATTCTATTTTCCTTTTAAAAGCCCAGAACATGAGACCTTGGACAAGGACTCAGGTCTCAGGTCTGAGTCACAGTGTCACCACTCCCCAGCTGTGTAACTCAAGCCTAGTCATTTTAGCCTCCTTGGCCTCAGTTTCCCTCATTTTCCAAAAATGTCCCCACCAACTCATTTATATAATTGTTAGAACATTTGTTTGTACCAACCCTACAAAAGAAGCTTTGAAATATTATTGGTAGTATATTAGATTACTAATAAAATTTGCTTCATATTTAAAATATTTGAGCACATTGTGGCACCCTGCCAGACCCCAATGAAGTACATGTATCCACAAACAAAAGGTGTTCCTTCTCTTCAGACTGACAACGTTTTTCAGTCTTTATTGTAAGCTTAAGTGCAAGGCTTGAAGTTCCCACACTCTCTCCATGAGCTGCAGCCATGCAGTTTGACTCTAGTTATGTATTTATTCTCTTTTAACTTCATCCCCAACTCCTTTCCCCTTCTCTCTGCCTATGAACAAACATTTTATTCTGCTTCATATATTGTTTGGGGGGCATATTTCTTTAAAGTTGCATTCATTTGTGTGTGTTTTTAACTTATGTACCTGACATGAGGGATTCGTTTGTTTTGTTTTGTTTTCCCAGAGCTTTCACTATTTCCTTGTGACGTAGCAATATGGTTCCTGACGGCCTGACTTGTTCTTTCTCATTGTCTGGTCATGACCTTTTCACATTTTATTATGAGTGCCATCTTTCTTTCTGTTGGTTGGAGAATTTTCTTGACTGCCCTACATATTAGGTCTTTACCAATTCTGCCGTTATGGGCTCTGTCCATGGTGATTAACATTTGTTCATGTAGGAGGGATTGCATTTATCTCTTTTCCGCCTTATCATTTGTACTTCCCTCAGGATCACCCCACTAGGCCTGTTCCCACATTCCAGTGGCCCCACAATACAATGGGAAGGATCCCTCTCAAGTGATCAAATGTTATGTGACTTTTCCTGGGGAGTTGTGAGCAAATGTCTATTCACTCCAGATAGGATACCAACAAGAGACTAAAGAAATGATTCCACCCAAGTCTAGCTTAGTGAACCAGTGAGTTTATTTAGACTATTTACAGGGTGACTCAAAGGCAGTGTCGTAGTCAGCCACACGCCGCTGGGATGAATCTCCAAACCAGGCAAAATTTTGGGGAGGAGAGTATTTATTGAAGTAACAGACCCAGGGGAAGTTAAAGAAAAAGGCTGGCTCCCTTTTACAGAAGCAAGCAGAGAGAGAAAAACCCACCAACACCTCAAGCAAGCAAGCACACTGTCACACTATAATTCACAAAAGCAGAACTGCCAGACCTGGGGTTCTGGCTGCTGTTTTGCATATGTATCCCTAGAATTTTGCATCCAATTTGAAATACCTCAGGGCTAGACCCCAGGAGGCCAGGCCAAAGTGACATTTCTTCCAGCCAGAAGGCTGAAGACAATTCACAATTATAATAAATTCTATTGGGGGACATTTACTCAAAACTACTACAGGCAGCTTCCTTATTGAAAAGTCCAACAGCATGGCTATGACTCACAGATGCTGAATTCCTGGAGCTCCGTGCACACACTGTAGTTGGCTCAGCTCCTTTCCCCGGCCATCCCTATTGTATCTATAATGCTGGGAGGAGCCTCATGAATCTTGTAACTTCAGGAGCTTCCTGAGCCTTGTAAATTCCTTTACTTCCTGAGTCTTCTGAGCCTCCCTGCAGGAGGGAATATTTCAGCGTGGCAGAAATAGTTATGCAATAGCCAAATTCTCCTGTTGGCTTGTATATGAAGCTAAAGCTCCTGACAGAACCCTTTACAGCCCAGATTGACTTGTGGATAAAAGCCAGGTGTGGTGGCACATGCCTTTAATTCTAGCACTGGGGAGGCAGAGGTAGGAGGATCACCATGAATTCGAAGTCACAGAGACTACATAGTGAATTCCAGGCTAGCCTAGGCTAGAGTGAGACCCTACTCAAAAAACAAAAACAAACAAACAGCAACAAAAAACAACCTTTAACGAAGCACAGAGAGAGAGACTAGAGGCAACAAAAAGAGTTGAGAGCAGAAAGCTCCCAACATGGCTTGACAAGACAGATGCAGACAACCACATCTTGTGTGCATTTTGATAGCATCACATACACGAGCAAAAACTCCACAGGGATCTGCAGTCACCCTGGCCCTAAAGGACAGGTAGAAGCCAGGCTGAAGTGTGATCACATCTCTCAGCACAATGTTCAGCAAACCTTTGGGCCACACAGGACATCGCTGGTTAGATAATTCACACAGGACTATGCCATCACCAATGGCCAAGACTAGATTTAAACACAAATCTGCTTCATCACAAAGCCCAGATTCAGCCTGTCCCTTAGGTGTTTATAATTTTGCTAAGGTGCCAATTTGAATGAGCCCCACGGGAAGCTTATGAATGGAAAAGCGTCAGTTGGCTACTGAGGCTGCCCATCTGCCCTTAGCCTTGAGGTTCTCATCAAGCCCCAGGGTAACAAGGTCTTTAACTAGAACATCACCCAAAATTTGCCACCACTTGAGAAATGAGATTAGGGAAACTTGTTAATTTGAGGTATAAAATATAAAAGAACTACTTGAATCTTAATGACAATGTACTTTAGGGGAAAGCCTAAATGATTCCAACATGGAAATTCTCAGAAGATTCTAGAAGCCCTCTCTATCATCACCATCCTGAGATACACAAAACTCCCTGAGTAAATTCTGGCAAGGTATCCCCTTTCTTTCACATGGAAGTTAGCCAGGAGGCCCTGTGTTGCAAGCCACACCTTCAGCAGAGACATTAGCAGCGTTCCTTTTTGTGGCAGAGCACACGGGGTTGTAAAGCTGACATCCCCCTCAGAGTCCAATTTAGATAATTATAGTTTGCCTTTCTCAGGATCCAACTGGCTTTGGCTGTCATCATCACTGCTGTTCTTCTAAATGACTGGGCAGGGCAGGATCACATGGCTGAACCTACTGCAAGAAAGCGAAGAAAGGAAGGTGGACTCTCCCCATCTGCAGGAATGATTGTTTTGTATAAACACAAAGCACATTTGGTATAATTAATTGCAAACGCAGTTGCATTTGCATGTGGGGCACCCTTTCCAAGATCCATACTTCTGCATTAGTTCTGAGACACTAAATTCTTCTGCAGAGTAGAGAAAGTTCTAGAAGAGCAGCTGGCCTGATTTGGGCAGTCTCAAATAAGGAGCAAGGGCTTATCCTCATTCGTCTCAGTTCCAGTTCTGCAGCTCTGAAGTGTGTGGTGTAGGCTCGCCTCTACATTAATGTGCCTGTGTCTATCTGTGACACAGGATGACAGGAACACCTTCTGCACAGGTAGTCATGAGGAGAGCTGAATTCCTACATGTACCCACACAGAACAGTGCCTGGCACAGTACCTGCTTTACAGCTCTGGTTTTCTTATCAGTCCACCCATGACCAGGCTGCCATTCTCTCTGAGCTGGACTGTGGCCATCATCAAGCAATTACAATAGTTTTCTCTTATTCACAGTTGCCACCATATTAGCTGCTCTCAGTCAATTGTGGTCTGAATACATTAAATGAAAAGTTCCAGAGATAAATAATTCACAAGTTTTCAATTGCATGCCATTCTGAGCAGCATGATGAAATCTCGCCCTGTCTCACCTGGAATGTGAATCAGCTCTTTGTCCGGTAGAGCCATGACACCTGTGCTACTCACTCATCAGTCACTGGGAACTCCTCTCACTTATCAGATGGACTGCCGAAGTGTCACAGTGTCCTATCTAGGGCTCAGGATGATCTGTAGTGTTTAGGCATCCACTATGCATCTTGACATATACTGTCTTAGAGTGAGGAGGGACTCCTGTTCAAATTGGACATCCCTAACCAAGACTCTGAAATTCAAACTGTCCCAAAATTCAAGGCTTTTGGAGCACTAACATAATACCACTAAGTGAATATTGATACATCTGACTTCATATGACAAGTCAGTCAAAATGCAGGCACACTAACAATAATGTATAAAATTACCTTCAAGCTATATAGATAAGATAAATATAATATATATAAATGAATATCATGCTCACATTTGTATCCTAACCCCAAAATATCCCACTATGTATATGCAACTATTCCAAACCTAAAAAGACTCCAAATCCAAAATATTTCTGGCAATCAGAATTCAAGAGAAGACCATTTACTTGGAATACAAATGATGACAGCCATGGATACATATAGACCACATAAACAGGAAGAGATGTCATGAAGCCGTAGCAGGTTTGTGGGCTGTGGAGAAGAGAACAGGCCAAGGAGGGTCCAGCACTGGCTCTGTCACATACTACTTGGGAGGCTTCTTGTCATATTGATGGATTTTAATTTTCCCCAGTTTTCACTGCTATCTGTAACAACAACAAAAAATAAAAATAAAAACAGATTCTCCAACCAAGTGTGAGAGCAGCATAGATTAAAAGGGATATACATTGTTATTATGAGACTTTTTGATGGATATAACCACTCTTTTTAGCCAAAGACCAGTGGGAACTTCTCTCTGGAATCTTTGACCTTTGACCAGGATTCTGGTTTGGTTATCAGTACCAGAAATGAGTTCTTGCCCACTGAGCAGGCCTCATATCCAATCAGAGAACAACTGACTACTCACCAGGCTCTGTGACACTATTGCACAGATATATACATCTTGCCTGACTGGTTGACTTTGTGCTTTTCAGGACCCCCTGCTTGTTCATGCTGTGGTGGCCATTATCCCCAGCCGCTCTCATAACACTACTCTCCAGCACTGTGATGGCGGTCAACATCCTTTCTTTTAAGTTCCAGTGGGATCTCTCAATGTCCTGCCACTTCAACCTGTGGTGTCTTCATCAATAGGGTCTTACCATTTAGTTCTCGTGCCATTACTCCTGATGCTTACCGCCACTTCCGACTCAAGCTGCTCCAAGTTAGGAACCTTATATGAGAGAGAACATGTAGCATTTTGTCTTATTGAGCTTTGTGACCACACTTAGCATGAATTTTCTCACGTCTATTTTCCTGCAAATTTCATTATTTCATTTTTCCTTACTGTGGAGTAGAATTCCATTGTGTATATGCACCACATCTTCATTATCCATTCATCAGTTGACAGGCATCTGGGCTGATTCCAGTTCCTAGCAACCATGAATAGAGCAGCAACAAATATAACTGAGCAGGTATCTCTGTAGTAGAGTCTTTAGAATATATGCCCAGAAGTGGTATAGCTGGATCAAATAGTAGGTCTAGTTTAGCTTTTTGAGGAGTTTCCATGCTGATACATGGAGACATTTTATAATTCAAGGATGAAAGGGGTGTTCAGAGACACTGTTGGGAACTGGGCACCATTGCCAAAGTCCACAGGTGGCTGCAAAGCTCCAATCTTTTGGCTCCTTTGAGAAGAACTGGCTGCAAGCTGCCCAGGAAGGAGTTCACTGCTGATATATTTGGCTCAGCACCAGAAAACTCGGTTATGTTGTCTTCTGGTGTTCCCAACAACTAGTTTAGGCAGTTGATCCAACCATCAATAAAATCTACTCATCTTTAGACTCTTCCCAGCTTTTCTTGAATGGGAGTTATGGACTGATAACCAAGAGGAATGAATTAGAGTAAAGAAGATAAAGTCCCAGGGAGCCAGCACCCAAGCCAACTGAGGAAAGTGTGGGGACTTTAATCTCAAAGGCAAGTTCAAGACTTCCCAGACTTCTTATAGATCTGTTCTTTGCTTTTCGGTTTACATAAAGCAAAGATATTGAGGTAAGTACCTCTGACCGTGCCTTCCAGAGAGGAGACAGGTATCCTTATGGTGGGCATGGGCAGCATGAACCCCCATTGTCTACCTGATATAGGTACTCTTGGGGCAGGAGCCATTCAGACCCATACAACCATAGATAGAAGCCACCAAATCATTCCCACCATTCCCTGTGACAGTGTTGGGAATGTGCTAATTGTTACAACTCAGAATGGTTGACATTGTCCACCCAGTGTGGAAAATGAACCCAGAGTTGTGGGTGGGAAAGGGCATCACACCCAACCTACCCACCAGCACAAAGAAACGCACACAGCATACCTGAGCACTTGGCAAATGGTAGCCAAGGAGGACCTAGCTTACATTTGGGCTTTCTGATCAGCCTGGACAAGAGCCTTGACTTCTCCTAGTCTCAGTTCTCCTCTGAAAATTGGAATGATAACAATACCTGCTAGAGGTGCAGTAAGAGACAGAGAAGAGTGACTCATTGGAATACATGATGACAAACTCATCTCACTAACAAGAATGGCCCCGGAGGACCTTATGTTAGTGAGATAAGACTAGTACAGGAGGACATATGTGAACCCTAAAAAAGCTGAACTCATACATGCAGAGAGTGGAATGGTAGTGACCAGGGTCTAAAGGAATATGGATGAGGAGGTACTGATCAATGGACACAAATCTCTGATTTCTATGTACAGGGCTTCCTTGGGGAATACTTCCCTCAGCCCATCCCATTCTTTCTCAACTCTTATGTACAACTATTTCTTAGCATCTTCCTTCTCTGATCTTTAGCCCTTACTATAGTTTTAAATGCTACATGGGGATGATTTCTCTACTGATGGCTAATATTGTCAACTTCACAGGTTCTAAAAATCACCTTGTAGACTAATCTCTGAGGATGCCTGTGAAAGGGTTTCTAGATTAGGAAGATGCTACCTACCTAAATAAGGGCAGCACCATTCAGTTGGCTGGGGTCTCAGACAGAATAAAAAGGAGAAACCAATCTAAGCACCCGCATTCAGTGCTCTCTGCTTCCTGATTGCAGATTGATTATGACCAGCTCCTCCAGCTCCTGCTGCTGTGCCTTCCCCACCGTGATGGGCACTGTCCCTTGGAACTATAAGACAAAATAAACCCTTCCTCCTTTAAGTTGCTTCTTATCAGGTCATAGCAATGAGAAAAGAAATCCAGTCTCCACAACCCAATGGGGAGGCACTGGAATGCTGCCTTGGTGTCACGTGTGGCTGGGCACATGCCAGGCAGTGACAGCTGGGTGAGTAATCCACAGGAACCTAGACTGTGTTTTCATTTTGAATTGTTTTAAGAACCTACCTTTAAACATTATCTGATGTGAATGGCCCTTGTGATAGCTTGAATGTATGTCCCCCATAGACTCAGGTGTTTTACTAAAGCTTGTAACTTGGCTCTTTAGTGGCCTGGCTGGAGGAGGTGTCACTGGGGAACAGATCCTGGAGTCCAGCCCTAAGGTGTCACTGGGCTGGATCTGAATTCCAGCCCCAAAGTATAAGAGAGTAATCTGAGCTGTAGCAGGGTCCTGCTTGGGGCCGGTTTGTACTTGCTGCTTTTGGTTTTTACAGGCTTTTTGATCATTTCTCTCTGGTTGGGTATATGGAAGCAGCTTCTTCAACCATTGATGGAACTTGATGCCTCCCCAGATCTGTAAGCTTGAAATGAATCCCTTCCTCCCCTAAACTGTACCTGGTTTGGATGTTCATCCCAGCAACCTGGAACTGGCTACAACAGCCCTCAAGTAGAGAGGATTGCTTGCCACTGCTCTAAGGCAGTGACTCAAACATGGCAGGCTGTTGAAGCAACAGGGGAGCT
This sequence comes from Zapus hudsonius, assembly GCA_004024765.1. Classification (NCBI taxonomy): domain Eukaryota; kingdom Metazoa; phylum Chordata; class Mammalia; order Rodentia; family Dipodidae; genus Zapus; species Zapus hudsonius. The sequence continues at coordinate 23,549 of PVHP010018245.1, read as the reverse complement.
TTTAAAACATTCTGAAGCCAAATTCCTAACTCTACAGAGTTGGTTTGCATGGTCAAAGTAGGGCCAAGGGCTTGTATTTTGTTTTCTAATTTTTCTCACTGACTCTTTTGTAGAACCAGAATGGAGAAATGACTAAAGGCCCACTTGGGGACCAACAACCAGGAAACAGTACTGCCTCCGTCTGAGAAGGCCATCTAGTCCAAAAGAAGAAACCAGCCAATATTTGATAGAGGGAAGGAAAACTTGATCCAGTCTCTTGTTGGAGACAAGTAAGATGTAGCCTCTTTGTCTGGTTCTCAGCAAGCAATGGAGGTAGGACAAAGCCCAGACCTGCAACAGGTGGGCATGGACAGGCAGGGGCTGGGGCACCCTAGAAGACTACCACATATGTTCTGGTCTCGGGCTTGACAGAACAAGTCTGTAGTCTTGACAGTCACCTGCTCAAGAAATTAGCAGTCCTAAGGAACCACCTGGTGCACAGAATGTGTCTGCCACACCACTCTGAAATTCTCCAGGACCCCAGGACTGTTGAATCTGAGGACTACAGAGACAGCTATGACCAGAAAAATTCCTGTCTCATCTTCATAGCCCATTTTGTTTGACTGTCTGTCTGTCTGTCTGAGACAGACTCTGCAGCCTGACCTCCTCCTCTCCCACTCTCTGGCCATCATTTGATATCCCAGTTTAGAAATCAGTTATTTTCACCTGTTTGTATTTGGTTTTCATTTCCTAGATGGTTCTGTGTTCCAAGGAAAGGTTGATATTGACAACTTGAGGAAAGAGTGGTCCCTTCCTTTCCAGTCTGGAAGGACCAAGATATCCTTGGCAATTAGTCAGCCTGACTTACTGTCCTTCCAGATGATGAGAAAGGGCTGGTGATTAAAACCCTTTGAACAGCCCGGTGTGGTGGCACATGCCTTTAATCCCAGCACTGGGAGGCAGAGGTGGGAGGATCACCATGAGTTCAAGGCCACCCTGAGACTACAGAGTGAATTCCAAGTCAGCCTGGGCCAGAGCGAGACCCTACCTTGAAAAACAAAACAAAACAAAAAACCCTTTGAATAATCCTACATCGACCCAAGGGGATTCCAGTAGGCATATAGCAGGGGCTGCCAGTGACTTTCACTCTAGGTGGCTCCAACCATGGGCCAGATTTATAACAAAACTATACTGCCTTCATCCACACCAGACATTAGACTCCAGACATTTGGAGACCAGGCCTGGGAGACTTATAGTGTAAGTCACTAGAGAGAGTGGGCAGTGAGAGTCCAGGTCTGGAGAGTTAGCGAGAGGGGGCGGTGGGAGACCAGCCAGATCCTAGCAAAGAAATTGGGGGCAGAGGGTCACAGCAAAAAGGTAGCACTAGGGAGCTGTATTCCTCACCAAGCTGACAGATTCCAGAAAGGGGTAAGAAGGCCAGGGAGTCAGCATTCAAAGAATTTGAGGGCCTGCCTACCTTAGATGCCTTGTTCCCAGAATCTGCCATCATTCTAAAGAGCTTTGTAGATTTTAGTGAGTTCACAGGAACAAGTTGCAATTTACTGCCCCTAAGTCTTGCTAGAAGGATGCGTCCTGCCAGAAGAATAACAACTCAGTGAGGAGAAGAGGACAATGTGGCCCAGGACAGAGAAGAAACACCTGGGAGCCCCACCTGGTATTCTGAGAACCCCCAGAAAGCCCCTTGGTAGCCTTGCTCACTTGTGGATAAAAGAGGTTCACTAATATTACTCCATCTTTGACTCCTGGGTTATCTGAAGTAAAAAAAATTCTTTAAGTCCTATCGGCCTTCCTCAATTTTGTAGGCCCTTATAAGCTGCCTTCAATATTCACTGACATGACTAAACCCATTTCCCCAACATCAAATGTGAGCATGTGACAGAAAACAGTGGAATCTGAGTGAACCAACCTTGACCTACAAAAAGCCACACACTCTTGAGTGTCTACTGAGCGATGGTTACTCACAATGCCCATAGCCACAACAACAAGGAGCGCTAAACATCTTCTCAAGGCCAAATACAGCACCAAGAGCTCCCAGTCCACCAACTCCCTCAGTTCTCACAACTGCCCTCTGAGGCCAAGGATCCTGCTGACCCATTGAATGGATGAGAAGAATGGAGCAGATCTAGCCAGTCCCAGGTGGGAAGTGCGTAAGGTATATTTGAACCCAGAAAGTCAAGGCTCTAAAACCCTCATTTCTAACTTCTCACCTTCCAGTAAAAACTATGCATCATAAAAATTATTTATGAGATATTCTTATATCATTTATCTTTTGCTTTGTCCCAAGCCACCTACAACTCAGGAACTGAACAGCATTATTTTTCATGATTCTGTGGGTAAACTGGGTGGTTTTGAGTTCACTCAGAGTCTAGCATTGTCTTGACATCAGCCCAGGTGACAAGAATGAGACCAACATTCAGCAGGTGAGCCTGTGTCACTCACATGAGTGTGGCCCAGGTTTCTCAAGGAGAGCAATCCATGAATATTTTTATTTGCTTCCCCTATCATCATACTTGATAATGGCATCAGATGGTCAAGGCCGGATTCAAAACATGGAGATACAGACTCCTCTTCTTGTGTGAAGATCTGCAAAGTCATATTAAAAGCAGGTAAGGTTGGTCTGGCTGGTGAGATGGCTCAGTAGTTAAAGGTGTCTGTTTACAAACCCTGCCAGCCAGGATTCAATTCCAAGTACCCACGTAAAGCCAGATGAACAAACTGGTGAATATATCTGGAGTTCATTTGCAGAAGCAAGAGGCCCTGGTGTGCCAATTTTCGACTTGCAAATATATATATATTTAAACAACCATGTGAAATGCCAACAGGAAAAGAACAAGGGGCCATTTTTTGTAGTCTACTACACAAACCAACAGGTGGGTGTGGGCATATTCACACATATACACAATACCTCAGGAGAGTAATGTAGTGCCAAACATAGTAGACACGCAAGACCGCTAATGATGGCCTCTACTGTTGGATTCAAGTAGCATTGTTAGGTAAACAGAATTTGAGAAGCTCAGGAGGCACATGGAAGCCCAAACTCAAGTTTGCTGATTCGTTTGTCTTCAACACCCTTCCCTGGGATAACAGCATGAGCCAACATGAAACTAAACTCCTCCTCATATATATAGATAGATAGATATAGATATAGATATAGATTAGATATAGATATAGATATAGATATAGATATAGATATAGATATAGATATAGATATATAGATATAGATATAGATATAGATTTGTGTGTGGACATGTTTGGGTCTCTCGCTGCTGCAAATGAATGCTAGACTCATACACCACTTTTTGGGTCTGGCTTTACGTGTATGCTGGGGGACTGAACCTAGCTTGGTAAACTTTGCAAGCACCTTTAACCACTTAGCCATCTCTGCAGCCTCAAAATAAGTCAGAAATCCATCATGAATCCACATAATCATATCCCTCGTCCTCTGTGCAGAGCTCAGTCGGTGACCTCATGCCTTGACCTCTTCCTCCTCCTCCCCCATCTTCTCAGACACAGATCCTCTGTGTTCTCCTTCTTGCTTACAACCCCACCAGCACACCCTCTGCCTTTAGGGGAGAGACCTACACCCTTGCCTGAACCTGCAGCCTGTTGGGCTTGCCCCATCCTCCCTCCTCATGTGCTTCCCTGTAGTTCAGTATTTCCCCATCTTCTGCATCAGAATCACCCAGATCATTTCAAATTAGACCAGTCACAAGCTCCAGAAGTACATATAAGACACATCAGTATTTCTCTGAGGCTCCTAGGTGACCAAGTGTGCAGACAAATGATACCCACTCTTTCCTTAACTTTGTGGCACTCTCTCTACCTGGGCACACCCACCTTCTCTCAGAGTCCACTGCTCCCTGCTCGCCCACCTGCCTCCTCCAGCCCTTCCTCATGCTTCCGATGACAGCTCTGTCTCAAGACACTGTCTCAAGAAAGCTTCTTCAAACTCCCAAACTAGGTTCCTTGCACCTGTGGAAACTCCTGGAGCCTGTGATTCTTCCCCCAAGCTCCTATTATGACCAGTCATTAGACTTTAATTTACTCAGAGTCTGTCTCCCCCATGAGGAACTAGGTTCTCTGACGTCAGCCCATTCTGGTTCCATTAGTAATTGTGTTCCCAGAGCCAAGGATATCTATTTGTTGCAGGGATGAATAATGTGTCTTATCTTCCTCTTAGAGACGCGAACACTGAGAATCAAATTCTAAGACCCATTCCTGGTGGGTGACAGGCGTGCTCAAACCCTGTGCTTAACATACTTCAGAACCAGTGGTCCTCAAACTTCCTCTGTAGCAGAATCATCCAAAGGGTTTATTAAACAGACTGCAGGACCCCAGCAGTGGGATGGCTGAGGCAGTGACCTGGGGAGGGAGAGGCCAGAATAAGCAGAATTTAATATTCAAACACCCAGAGGCCTGGGACCATATTTGTGGACTCCTGTGTGAGCACCTTCTCTGTGGAGGTGCAATTGGTGGTGGTGATCACAACCTCTCTTATCCTCTCCTCTCCCCTCCTCCCCCCTCCCCTCCCCTCTCCTCTCTTGCCTCTTCTTTTTCTTTGCTCCCTTTTTAGCTTTACATCATTAGAATCTGGTGTGGACCCCAGCTGTAGCAGGGCCTCCTTCCTCCCCAGCATCCTGCTGACAGAGAGAACCCAGCTGTAGAAAAGCTCAGTTTCCCCACTGGGCTGGCAAAGACTTCAAATGTTTTAGCAACTGAGTGGCAACAGAGCCTGGCGGACCCATTCCCACCCCAGCACACCTGACTCATGTCCAGGAAAGAGACAAGCATGAAATTCTCCAGGCAGAGAAAAGTGAAGGCCACAGCCCTCACCACAGTTTGGGAGGTTTCTAGAAGATTCTCAAAGCTACACTTTCAGATATCAACTAAAAAAAATCCCAGTTTCTCTGCACTTTTCTCTTATTTTCTATGTATTTTTTCAACAAACTGTCGTGAACACTATATATATAATGAAATGTATGCTTGGATGTGTGAAAACAAATCATATAGATGTGCCTCCTTTGTAGATGTTTCCACCCAGATAATTAGTATATTCAATTTGTGAGGTTTGTTTATATTTTGAAAGTCCCAATCCACCCCTTGTTGGGAACAGTGGTCACAGAAAGCCATCACTCTCTAGCTCATGGTTTGTTCAGGATGGAGATGGTCCATGTTAAAGATATTATAAGTAAGAACAGTTCCATGGGGGAAATGGAGAAATCCAAACGATTTTAAACTACAACCTTCTGGTGGAGCTGAGCTGGGAGGCAGAGAGATGCTTGGTTTTAATGACCTTCTCCCTTCTAGCCAGACCTGTGTCAATGTGACCACGCTGGCTCATTCTTGTTTTACACATCAGAGTTTTGGAAATACCTGTGCTCTGTGCCAGGACTGAGGTTTAAGTAAGCACAATTTTAAAAAGCTTTGTGTCTATTGTTCTGTTAATTAACTGTGTCAAAAAGGCCTTTGAAAAAAATGTTTTTCAAGCCTCTTAAGAGGACAAACACTTTTAAGCACCTCTAAGAACTTCAGGAATACCAGGGGATTTAAAGTGGCAGTGATCAACAACCGCTAATTATAGTCATTCTTAACTGAGTTTCAAGGAGGGTCTCTATATTAGATAACACATGTTAACCTAGTATGCATTTGCTGCCTTATTAACCTACAGCGTGTATTTAAGCAAGATTAGATTCAACTTCATTCAAATCTGCATTTATCACGTTTCCTGTAGTGTGTTAAATATTAAAACTAATTACCTTGAGGGTTGGAGAGATGGCTCAGCAGTTAAGGCTCTTGCCTGCAAAGCCTAAGGATCTGAGTTCGATTCCCCAGGAACCACATAAAACCAGGCGCAAAAAGTGGTGCATTCATCTGGAGTTTGTTGCACACCCATTCTCTGTCTCTCTTCTGCTTGCAAATAAATAAATAGATATGAAAAGATAATTATTAAAAAAATGAATTACCTTGAAATAGGCTCTTCAGATTGGCCCCTCCTTTCATAGCCAAAGTGCCAAAACCTACAAACATAAAAATGTAACTTTGTGATACTTAAGATTAAAATTGCTAAACGGTTTCATGTTGAGAACCACAATTTCATCTTTGTAAACTCATTCCAAAAAGGCCCCCAAATCTATCTGTCCCATGGCTAAAAGAGGCACAGAAAGAAGTCTCTATGATAGATTGCTCTAGAACATGAATAGGAGAGGAATTAGTGTCTCTTTTTGTTACAGTCCCTAATGGGGAGACCGTGTTAAATTCTAGCTGCTTTATTTTACTCAAGTAAAATCTAAAATAAAATAGTAAAATATAATAAAATAATAAAATAGGGTACCTAGGAGGAACCCTCCTGAATACCCATGTTACAGATGCAGACAGTGTAGGAGGGAGATGAGAAACCATGTCAGCCCTTCACCACTGGCCTCCATCCTGGAGTCTGGGGTCTTAGCAGCAGTCCTGAGAGTATCAGAAAATAGAAGAGACCAGAAGGAGGACCATTATCAACCAGGAGGAAGGATGAGGGGCAGGCCAGGGAGTGAGTGCAAAAGCAGAGAGAGGAGAGCCTTCGCGGAAACACCCAAAAATGATTGCTTCATTTTTCTCTTGAAGCCATGTGACCCCTAAGAATAGCTTCCCTGAACAAACCTGCATGGGTCCCATTAACACTTAAAAAAATAAAATAAAACCAGCATTCTTGCTTGTTATTGTGATCTATGAATTAGCTGAGCAGGAAATACAAGGTATTGAATATAACTGTTATAACTGGTAATATTGCTGTTTTTAAGGTGTTAGTTTCTTAGGCTCAAGTAAATCTTGAAATGACAATGGGAAAATAAAGTGAGATCATGTAAGCATTATTTTGTTGAAAGAAATCCAGGAGAACAATTAGTCTTAAAAAAGTAGATCACAAACTTCAGAGAACATACTAGAATCCCATTACCAAAGTAGATCACAAATGTCAGAGAACATATTAGAATTATATTACCAGAGACTAGACAGTGTGTAGACCTGAAAAAGTATTTCTTACCTCCAGTGCCCAAGCAATGTATTCGTTGGTCAGGCACCTGCTTATTGAGCACACTTTACAAGCCCGATGCTAGATAGTAGAGGTTAGAGATATGGCAGGGCACAAAGGGCACTTAAAATTTCTGGTATCAGGGCTGGGGAGAGTACACTGTGGGAAATAGGACCTTCCCTACCCGAGGCAGCAAACATGCAGTTTGGGTAAGTACCAGCGTATGTGTGTGGCAGGAAAGATGCAACTGCTTCAGATGATGGTTAGAAAACTTCTCTTTAATGCTTTAGGTAAGAACAGGTAGCATTAAGCAAGAAACATGCAAAAATATACCTATATCCACATAATGATCTTAGCTCTGTAATAAAAATAACTGCACAAGAATCTCAAATATAATAAATCAAAACAGGACCTGTACAATGGCTTCTAAAGTGGTACATTTCCTAAATTCTTTGCTTTTTAGTACTTCTCAAGTACATGCCTAATGATACATGCAGGTATTTCTTTGATCATATACATAGTGAAAGGTTCACAAAGAACTCTGTACCTTTCCGTTTATAGAGTTTGACCACGACTCACCTCTAGTGTGTGTGGCCACCCTAGTCCTGGGAAACCCTTCTTGTCACATACCTGTGCCCATTTTCCTTCCTGTTGATCCTGAGCAAGGCTTGTCAATGGTCACGAGGACCAGCATCTACCTGGTGCCCACCTACCTGCTGGGGCAGGGTGAGGTAGGGGTGCTCTCTTCACTCACTGGATGGCTGGCCCATAGAACCACATTTCACAAGGGATGTGAGGGCTCCACTTTCAAATCATTCCTAGGCTCATTTCCATAACTTCTTTTAGTTCTTATTAATAAAATATAATAGTAATTCCTAGTATAATGGCCTATTATCCAAAGCCATAGAATGAAAGAACAATCAAAATCAGAATGACTTATGGGGCCCATGGATATGACTGAGGGGGAAAACTAATCTCTGGCTTCCACAGAAGCAGCATGAGAGCCAGCCGGCAAATAAAAGGGCATAAAATTCAAATCAATTCTTGAAACTGATGGATGAATAAAAATGAAGTTAATGGAAGAATAAAAATGGTGGCTTATAAGCCAAATGCTAGAATGTTTGAAAACCAGATTTGGGTGATACACTGATAGGGGGGATGATTCATGGGCCACAAACTGACTCCTAACACTGGTTTAAGTTTTCTTTCTTTTTTTAAAAATGTCTTATCAACACTTCCATATATATTTATGCCAGATACCATGATCATAACCCCATCCCCATTATCTTCCCTTTTCCCCCTCCAACTCCCCCCACTGAATCCCTCCTTCTTCCCAATGAGTCTCTCTTCTATTTTGATGTCATCATCTCCCCCTCGTATTATGCAGATCTTGTGTAGTAGCAGGTCCTGTGAGGCCATGAATATCACAGCCTCTGTGTCTGGAAGACAGTATTGCAAAGCACTCCTAACCTTCTTTTGGCTCTTACACTCTTCCCATCTCCTCTTCCACATTAGCCCCTGAGCCCTGGAGGGTGTGATGAGGTCTCAGTGCTGAACACGCCCCTCTCGTTTCTTCTCAGCACTCAGGTGAGTTTTGAGTCTCTCCGGTGCTCACTGCCATCGGAAAAGAGAAGATGCTGTAATAAGTTTTCTCTACTGTGCTCACTTCCTTCTGCCTCCAAAATGGTTCCATCTGAATCCCATTATATTTGAGTTTAGGGACCTGTAGATCTGCTGTTCTAGCTGTGATTTATTCTTCCACCAGCTACCAACACTTCCATTCATTTGGTGTAGACCTGACCTGTTGGAGTCATTTTTAGATTAAAGGGGAAGTAGTCTTCATCTCTTATGTTTGTTTTGAGATAGGATCTCATATATCTCAGTCTGGCCTTGACCTCACTATATAGCCCAGAATGACCTTGAACTTCTGACCTTCCTGCCTTCACTGACAAAGTGTTATGATTACAGGTATGTTCTACCATACCCAGTGTTATGGTTTGATCCAGCTGTCCCCAACAAACATATGAATGTGTTCTGAATGATCAATCCCCATCTGATGGCAGTTCAGGTATTAGAACTTAGCTGGAGCTGTGTTGTTGGGGGTGGGCTTATGGGGGTTATAAGACAACTTCCCCTTGCCAGTGTTTGGCGCATCTTCCTGCCGCTGTGTGCAGTGCTATGGCGGAGGTGATGTCCACCCTCTGTTAATGCCATCATTTTCCCTGCCATGATGGAGCTTCCCCTAAGCCAAATAAACCCATTCCGCCACAAGCCACTTTTGCTTGGGTTCTTTCTGTGCATCAACAGAGTAAGTTGACTACAACACCCAGTCTTATGTAGTGCCAGGAATCAAACCCAGGGGTTCCTGCATGCTAGCATTGTGGGCACAAGTATCCTACCAGCTGAGCTACATTGGCAGCTCAGAGAAGCCTTCACGGTCCCAAAACATCCCCTCAGGTCATATCTAGAGGAAAACCAGAGGCATTAAGAAGAGCTTACCATGGGATAGGCTAACTTCAGAAGCCCTTGATCTGTATTGGCAGAAAGCACTCAGAAGCTGTCCTGGTATCTCCAGAGAGGCTTATCACCTGCCTCCATGAATTGTCCTGGGTCCAAAAAGCAAACGTGGAGATCCTTCATCACAAAGGCAATCCCTCTCCTCCATCATGCCTCAGCAGCAGGATGAACTTGCATCTCAGTGGTCCTTTCAAGCTCCTGATCCTCATCCTTTATTGGGCTCTAAGGGAGATTTTCTAAAACATGAACATCTGGGATCCACCTCCCAGACATAATGACTGAACTGTTCAAGGCCCTTCCTACTCACAGTAAGGTCCTCACACCTGCAGCAATAATGTTTACCTAGGAACTTGTTGGACATCCAGACTCTCAGACACTGCCTAACACCTGACTCATCAGAATGTATTCGAATGAGATTCCGGATCATTCTCACGCACTGTTGACTTTGAGAAACGTGATCCAGGTAGGTTGAGTCCAGGAATGTTGGGTTTTTGTTTAGTTTTTTAATTCTTCAAGTTATTCCAATGTCTGGCCAAGGCTAAGAACACTCACTTTAAATTCTGTCATCTGTCTTTCCTTCTTACTGCTGATCACAAGCAAGCCCAGAGTCCTGGGAAATCTCTACATTGTACCAGAAAAAAAGGAACCATTGTCAACAGTGAAAATTTACCTCTGAGATAAAATTCCTACTTCCTGAGGTTTTCTACACATGGCCTCCACATCTAAGATGTCTTTCCCTCCCCACTCTACCCTCAGCGAACATTTAGCGTTTCTTCTTTGTTTACAGCTGACCATCTCCCTGCTTGGTTTGGGGGAATTGGCTCCTCCTCGGCTCCCCTCCTCTCTTCCTGATATTGCTTCCAGGAAGCTTCCATTACAAGTGTTCTCACATTGGAAACATAGTGGTGGAGCCACTATGAAAGTGTGTCAATATCTCAAAAGGCTAAACATAGAACTACCATAAGACCCAACTATACTTCTCATGGACATACACCCAAAGGACTCCTCATCCTCCCAGAGATACTTAAGACTACATGTTTATGGCTGTGCTGGTCACAATAGCTAGGAACTGGAATCAACCTAGATGCCCATCAACTGGTGACTGGATACTGAAGATGTGGTACACACACACACACACACACACACACACAGGGGATTTCACTCAGCCATAAAGAAAAATGAAATCTGTAGGAAAATGGATGTATCTGGAAATTATTTAAGTGAGGTAACCCAGATTAAGAAAGACAAGGAGCACATGTTCTCTTTGATATGTGAATCCTAGATTTTAGTATATATACATATGTGTGTGTGTCTATGTGTAGATGTGGGTAGAGGTCATGAAAATAGAAAAGGGACCATGAAAGGGCAAAATGAGGTCTTAAGGAAGTGAGAAGGGGAAAAGAGAGTAATAGAGTTCATGTGACATGAAACCGGCTGCTGGGGAAGAAGGAGTGGGAGGAAGGACGTGGGGAAGAAGGTAGAGGAGGAGTGGGCGGGAGGACCTGGGGAGGAAGGTACAGGAGGAGTGGGCGGGAGGACATGGGGAAGAATGAGGAAAGAGGATCAACGAAACAAAGGATGTATAAAAATATCATAATGAGCCCCATCACTTTGAATGCTAAATAGAAAACAAAAGCATGGGGCAGAAGAGATTGCTCAGTGGTTTGGGCACTTGCCTGCAAAGCCTAACAACCTGGGTTCGATTCCCTGGTGCCTACATAAACCTGGGTGTAAAAAGAGGCACATTCATCTGGAGTTTGTTTGCAGCCACTTGAAACCCTGACATGCCCATTCTCTCCTGCTCTAGCTCTGGATTTTGTTCTCTTCTTGGAAATATTTTTTTTAAAAAAAGAATTCAATTGAAGGAGGACAGGCTTTTCTTTGTCTTGTTATCCCAGAACTGTCTCCTCATCTGCATGCAGCTTTCTACATGACACATACAAGAGGGGCCATCAGAAAAGAGCTGTGGGAGAGACTTCATTGGATGCCTGGGACATGTGGAAGATGCTCCCTTTGAGATAGGAGCAGCAGCTGCTGCTGCTTTGCAATAATGCAGTAGCCCATCAGGAGACAGAAACTTACATTGCATTTGAATGTTGCAAGATTTCGCAAAGCAACCCAAGTGTCTAAAGAGAGGCATGGGGCTACAATTATCTAGTTTCAAATTGCCACCAATGGGACCCTACAAAAGGGTCCTCTGTAACTAAGGCCCCATTTACTGTTGTCACTTCTGCTTGAGGAATATTTAAATATCTATCAGTAATGAGGTATTTTAGATATAGGACCCATGAATAAAGAAATTCATCATTCATGTTTCGTACATACCTTATATACACAGTCCAAAGTAATTGTTGCAGAGTACTTTTCATGATTTTGTGTATGAGAGAAATTTTCATGGCGTGCAATGGTTTCATGGTGTGGATTTTTTCCTAGAGTCAGCCATGGGGTTGGCGAGATGGCTCAGTGGTTAAGTACACTTCCTGCACAAGCATGAAGGCCTGAATCAGGTGGGAGGGCAGAAACCAGCAGAGTTCAATTCTCCAGAACCCACACAAGTAACTGGGAATGGCCACATATGCCTATAACCCCAGTCCTGCAGGGGAGCAGAGACCAAGGAATCAACTTGGCTGGCAAAAAGCAGCAAGCTCAGGTATCAATAAGCAACTCCAGCTCAAGGAAGAGCAGGAAGATGAGTGATAAGAGCAGGAAAGTGAACATTCTTCATTGGCCACCACAGCTCAGCGTCCCCTGCCCCAGGGGCACCACAAGGGCACATACATGTGCCCCTCTCTCTCTCTCTCTCTCTCTCTCTCTCTCTCTCTCACACACACACACACACACACACACACACACACAAGAAAAAGAATAAATACATAAAAAATAATTTTTAAAGCAGCATCCCCTCTGAGGGCTCACAGGCTTGCTTTCCTGTCCCCTGTGCTCTTGCCTACCCCTCTGCCCTCACTAAGTCTCAAGGTCATCTCACTGGGTGCCAGCAAACCAAGCTGAAATACTTTTTTTTTTTTCCTGTCCCATCTTGCAGGGCACCTCTCAGCCCTTAACATCTTCCCATTCTTCCCTCTTTGACATGAAGCATGATAACAGCCATTTTCCCCAGAAAGAAATGAACATTAAAAACCCATTCTGTGCGTTGTTACGGCAGCCCACAGGCCCTCTTCCTGTTGTGGCCAAGGGGTCAAGGACATGGAGTTCCCCTCTGAGAACTGGGCTCAAGCTGGAGTCACTGAGGGAAAGGGATGTTCCCACAGAACACTGTTCCCCGCAGCCAGGGTATTTTCTGTTGTCTCCAAAAATCAGGAAGTCTGGGCAAAATTTCCATCAGGTCCAGTCATCAAGGGGGGAAAAAAAGAAGCAAGAATCTCTCCAGAAAAGTCTCTATGAGGACGCAGAATTGCAGGCTGCTCCTGTAGGGGGACTCAGCCCTGAGATGGAATTCAAGGATATTGCTTCATTGTCCTGGTTTCTAGAGTTCTATCAAAGCAATGCCTCACCAGCCTAAATATTCACACAGTCTTAAAAGTTTCATCTGAAAAGTTCATGTCAATCCTGCAGGCTTGCAGTGACTAAGCATGTATTCCAAATATTTGTGCCAAATGCTCCAGCCTGGGAACACAGGGTGATGGCTGAGAATGGAGAGGGCAATTTGCAGGCTGTCAGACCAAGCAAACAACCCATAATAAGATGCAGAAATGGGATCCTTGGATGTGAGCATGCAAAGAAAGTGCTCCATGGATTCCTGAGTATGAAATAGAAAGAGGTAGATACGAAAATGAAAATGACACTGACCAAAGCAGCTAACAGACCTCCAGCTCCCATTTTCCTCCAAGGATATGCCCAACAGTACTTGCCAGCTGGGGAAGAATGTTCACTCTGAGTTAAAGCATTGTGAAATAGAGCTCATCAGAGTATGTTCTGGGGCTGAGAAGATCGTTCAGAAGATAAAAGTACTTGCTACACAAACATCAAGACCTGAGTTCAGATCCATGAACCCAGGTAAAACCAGATGTGGTATCTATCATCTGTAATGCCAACACGCCTACAGCGAGATGGGAAGTAGAGACAAGAGAATCCACAGAAGCTCTCGGCCCAGCTAGCCTGGTGTACACAGCAGTAAACAAGAGACCTTACCTCTAATAAGGAGGAAGGTGAGAACTGGTACTCGAGGTTGTCCTCTGACCTACACACACACACAAAGATTTAAAAAAAAAAAAAAAAAGAATAAACTCAGGCTAGAGGGATTGCTCAATGGTTAAGGCACTTGCCTGCAAGGACAAGGACACAGGTTCAATTCCCCAGTACCCACATAAAGCCAGATGTACAAAGTGGCACATGTGTCTGGAGTTTGTTTGTAGTAGCTGGAGGGCCTAGTATGCTCTCTCTCTCTCTCTCTCTCTCTCTCTCTCTGTCTCTCTCTCTCTGTCTCTCTCTCTCACACACACAAATAAATATTTTTTAAAAAAGAGTACACTCTGAATTTTTGCTGCTTCATGGGTAATTTATGTACTCGTCAGACACAATTTTCATTTAATCAAGAGCTATCTTGTCCAACCTTTCAACTGCAGCTAACTTTGTACAAGATGAAAATAACCTAATCCATCATGATGATAGAAATTTTTCTGCAACTTACAGGCCCTTACTGCCAACAAAATGCCAGGAATCTTGCTCCCCGGGAAGGCTTACTCAATGCAGCAGACCCAAATTTCATTAGGACTGTGTAATAGCACGTACTGCCCACAGGCTAATGCATGCCACATGTGCAAAGTCAAGCACATCTGTAAGCACCGAGCACCTGCTCCAAGTAGTGGGCCTCCAGAGCCAAAGCAGCAACACGGCAAGCTTTTATTTGCTTTCCACCTGGAGCAGCCTGGAGCAAAAAAATATATATATATAACAAAATAAGAAAGAGAGAAAAAAAAGGAAAGTGTGTGCCAACATGAAGTGGGGGTATTCCGAGGGCAATGGTTTCAGTGAAGTCATGTCCCTCTAGAATTTTCCAGGCATGTTGCCAGGACTCCTGCACCCATGCATTCATAGGACAAGGACCAAAGTTCCCATCCTCATTATAGTGACCTTGGGTAGGTAGGTCGTCACCTTGCAGAGCCTTACATTCCTCTAAGCAGTTGTATGAACTTGAGAGGAGGCCATGAGGCCGGGATGGGCTGATAGACAAAGGGCCACTGTACACAGGGAGGCACCCATGGTAATCACTCAACAATGTGCTGCAGCATACACAGACAATCTTGCTTGTTTTCTTGGGTTTTCTCTCTTTTCCTTTGTTCTCATCTGTAGCTAGATCCAGATAAGCCTTGCTCCCTTTCATTTCAAGCCTGTTGCCCTCCACACACATGCAGCCTCTCCCTCTCTGCCTCTCTCTCCTTTGCTCCCCACCTTGGCTTGGAGCTATATGCAGAGGTTGGCAGGAGAGGTGGGAAAACCAGGAATGTTCATTTCTCCTGAAGGAAAAAGGTGAGAAACAGAGAGATGGAGAAAGGGAAGCCTGATCTACCTCTCCACGTCACCCTAACCTTCCCTCCAGTACTCATGCGTGCTCCTGTAAGTCTCCCCACAGACCCACATGTGTATCACCTACATACCCCCGTGTGTGTATGTGTGTGTGTGTGTGTGTGTTTGTATATGCATATGGAGGTGTTGATTTTCATCCTTCCACTGGTTTCAGGCAGGATCCCTCATTGTTCAATGCCCCATTTTCCAGGCTAGCAAACACAATCTTCTGCAAGATTCACTTGTCTCTGCCTCTCTTCTCGTTGTATGTGTGCTGGGATTACAGATACTTGCTAAGGTATCTGACTTTTCTAATATAATTTTTTTAATTTGCAAACAGAGAGACTTAGAAGAGAAACACAGAGAATAGGCATGCCAGGCCTCCAGCCACCACAAACAAACTCCAAATATATGAGCCACCCTATGCATCTGGCTTGATGTGGGAATCAAACCCAGGTCTTTAGGCTTTACAGGCAAGTGCCCCAACCACTGAGCCATCCATCTCTCCAGCCCAGACATCTGACTTTTTATGTGGGTTGTTGGGATCCAAACTCAGGTACCCAACACTTGTGCAGCTGTCTAGAGTTGTATGCTTTCGAACTCTATCTAAACTAACTCATCTCTCTGCACTCCTGTATGACTTCTGTCTTTCTCTCTAAGTTATAGTTTGGATAGTCACTCATATTAATGTGCGAGGTTAGAATTCATTCATATCCACTACTGCATAATTTTTATTCCATTATGTGACCAGATCATAACTGATCCTACTGTTGATGGACACTAGTGTGTCCAGGTCTCTGCTATGACCACAGGGTTGCAGTGAACATTCTCACACAGGTGCATATCATCATGAGTCCCAAGGTGTGCAATTAGAACATTGGATCACAGGCAATGAAACTTTTTTTTTTTTTTGCGATGCATCATTCTGACTGGTCTCTTTTGACTTTTGATGATAGCGTCAAATTATCTTTGCTGACAGCTTGCTCCCATTTATACACACTTGGTAATTCTCAGAGGAACACAGCAAGCTACCATGGAGGTGTTACTCCCATAAGCAGAGTTATTGGGATTTCAGAACACTGGCTCAGTGGATCCCAGCACATGCCATCTGGAAGTTCCCAGGCACAAACACTCCACCAGGGGAAGGAGAGGTTTTCTATGCTCATGATTTCCAACAAAGAGAGTCTTAAAGTGAGTGGTTTTGTGACCCTCCTGCTTTGGGGATAAAACTTGCCCAGGATTAGTTTGTACCATCCTGCCCAGGAACAGAACGGTCCATAACGGCCACTGTTGTTCACATGAGGACTGCGGCTAATGGTCCAAGACTTTGCTTTCAAACCACCTTTCAACACACATGCTTTTCCTGCTGGACTCTGCTCTTTTTATACACTAGGCTGTAGTTTTTTTCATCTCGTTTGTATCTAATGCTCAGTGTCATGTCCCTGCATTCTAAGTCACAAATGCTCAATTAAACTTCACAGAATTAAGATCTTGTCACCTTGGCCAAAAGCTGTCTCTTCCTGTTTCTAAACACAGCACTTCCCAGCTTCCCTTGAGACGTGCCCTGGCCATGTGACTGGATTCCATCCAGTAAGTGTGAGCAGCAGGGATGTGTGCCAACTGCAGTCCCTGCCATTCAAACCTTCCCAGGGTCTCCATGCGCTCTGCCCAACAGGAGAATGAGTTGGCTCCTAAGCTCCCTCCAAGGTTGTTTCCAGGACTTGACTGAGGGCCTCGGTTCCTCACCAGCTGTGGCTGGGGCCTGTCCTCTGTAGGGCTGAATGTGGAGGCAGCCTCACAACACATCAGCTAGCTAGCTTCACCAGCCTGAGTAAGTGAGGGAAGGGGAGGAAGGACAATGGAGGTCAGTCTTTGCTTCATTAGAAGCGGTCACTGCACCCCGGTGTTGCCCACATTCAAGGGAAGGAGAACCATCCACAAGCTGCTCTGCCCATGAGCAGCTAAACATGGCCTAGACTTTGTGAGCCTCCTCTAGAAATTTTACTTATCTGGTCAAAAACTCTTAGTTGTACTTTAGGTATTGCCAACATTTCAGAATCCATTGTCAAAAGGAGAGAAAACCACAAGCGTTTCTTCCAGTACTGGGAATGAAGCTATCCACTGTTACAATGGGACACTTTGGAGAAAGGAATGGCTGTGTCCTGAATTTCTTTTTATGTCAACACTTAGAAATATGACTCAAAATTCCAGCAATAAACTAGTGATTCTTAAATGCAGGCATTCTAAGCATTTGTTCACAAAAGCAGGCTTTGCCTATTGTCAGTGCTAAACATAATTAAATTCCCATCTTCATCTTAAATTTGTATTTCTCAAGCAATGTGATAAACTGTATTATTTGTGACTATACTTGTTAAAATGTGTTTTTTACTTACATAATGGATAGAAAGTAAATTAAAAGCATGCATTATTTATTTGATGGGAAAATATATCTAACCATTCTCAAATTCAATTTTCTATAACATACAACATGCAAAAATGACTCAAAGAGATGTTTTCATTTTGGGTTTAGCTCAGTTTGGGGAGTTTGGTTTATCATCATTATTATTTCTTTCTCACAGAAAAGGGAAAGGACAGCAATTGTATGGTCTCTGAAGGAGGGTTCTAGGTACAGATTTCTATGAAACAACTCTGTGCCTGACACAGCTTCCTCCTGTCTCCAACTCACATCACCACAGGCAAACCTGACACATTGGAAAAAACCCATCCTATCTGTTCCCATGGTCTTATGAGCAGCACGGATTTGGAAATAGCAGTCCCCAGGAAGCCCAAGCATCTTAATAAGCCATGGCCAGAGCTCAAATGATGGAATCCTTCATCCGTGTCAAGTATGAAATGCTGTCACAGCTGGTCCAGGGTGGGAAAGACCACCTCCTCCCTGGGACACCACCCTGCACCCAATCACAGCCACATGGGATCTGAGCTCAGAGCTCATTAGGCCATCTGCTCTTGGCACCCAGGCTAAGTGCAAGAGAAAGCGGATGAACAGAAAGCTAGAGGGCATTGGACAGGCAGCAGCTGCAGCAAGTAGATAGGAGGGGGAAAAAAACAAGCAAGGACCAAACAAATGTCACCATACCAGCAACAAGATCACTTTGAGTTCTGGAATAGGGAGCATCTTTGGATGTTGGAATGGTTTTTGCTAAATGCCAGCTTGGCAATTGTTCTTCCTATGGCTCATCAGAAAAGATCACTTTTGCATTCATGAAAAGGAAAATATGACCCTTCTGGATCTAGTAGCACCTAAGAGATGCATCTGGAAATTGACTTAGTGTCTCCGTGCGAGTTGATTTTTTTTTCTTTCTTTTTATTAGCAAATATTTACTGGTGATGGGGTGTTAAGGCACCTAAAAATAGTTCATAAACTCAGACTTACAGTGAGATGTGGAGACAAACTGGGGTGCATGATTGTAATAGGCCATGGGTTGTAGCTCATTCTACAGTGGGGTGATCACCACGTGTTCTATTTATTTGGTTGTTGGAACAAAGCACCTGAACAAAAGCAGCTGATGGGAGAAAAGTTGTTTATTTTTGCTTAGAGCCTGGGGCGAAGCATGATGGCAGGAAAGGATGGCATGAGCAAAGGCTGGACACCACCTACTTGCCAACGTCAGATGAACAACAGCAGCAGGAAAAGTGAGCCAAAATCTAGTGATGGGGCAGCTGGCTATAACACCCCTAAACCAGCACCCAACAACACACCTCTTCCAGTAAGGCTCCACCTTCCAAATTTTTATCAGCAGAGGACGAAACATTCAGAATATATGAGTTCATGGAGAACACCTAGTTCAAGCCACCACTCCACACTACAAAAGCACAGTGCATACCAACACATGACTTGTGCACAAGTACAAAGTTTCTACTTAATAATTAAAACAAAAAGCATATTGCAAGAGCTGCTGACACAATGAAGGACAGGTGGTTCTCGGTGAGCCTTCATGATGATGGTGTTGATAGTGTATCTCAAGCATCAAGGTGAACAGGAGAGAACCAGAGCAAGTGGGAAGGAGGTCAAGGTACATACTTGCCACATAGGAAGAAGTGAGAGAGTTCAGGATACTTGACAACTGTCCCTGCTTATGAAAATGTCAACTTATCTCACCTCTACCTCCATGCACCACCACCACCACCTACACTTTAGAAATGAAGAAACTGAGGCTCAGGGAGATTCATCAACTTTCCCAAGATCCCCAACTATGGATTGGGAGTCATCCAATCTCCTTGTCGTTGTTGGAACACATTGGAGGGGCTGAAGGGACATTATGGGTGAGAACAGAACAGTTGTCAAGAGCTATGAGAGCAGGAAGAAGTCATATCGTGAAGACCCACCCACATCCTGTTAGAAATTTACAGACATTTGAGCAAACGCTGAAGAAGTGGGAGGAGACCATGCCAGGAGATGGTGTGGGCTCCAGACAGCTTGTGCCACGTGCCATGGGGAAAGTAAACTGAGGGCAAGATTAGTGGTACAAGCCTGGCAATCTAGGCCTGAACGACAGAAATGGCAACAATGACAGGAACCGGGAACTCCCAGGGACCTTAGGTAAACAGAATCAACTGGATAAATTAGAGAGATTGCTGATCGAGTGAGAGACATGATGGGGAGGAGGGGGATGAGAATACCTTTTGTGTGGTTCAAGGCAGGTGATTGGGTTACTAGAATTCTCTGTCCACTAGAATCAGAGTAGAGACTCATTCTCTTCCTCACCCATTTATAAACACTCAGAATACATCTTTTGGACAGCCTCCTCTGCCAGTGTGATCTGAATGTTCCCAGTGACTGACTCCCTCCTTCCCACGGGGCTCCAAGTCCTCCAGGTCTGTGTTTCTGATAACCCTTTGTCAACAGAGGCTGCCTTTGGGGGGAGAGAGAGGTCTCACCCCACATGTCTTGGTGAACAAATGAGCGGATACAGTCAGCTGCCTTCTAGACTTTTCCGTCTTCACTCAACTTGTCTGAATTCTGTTTTAAACCCAATCAGATTTGGCCCCAGGCATATTCACCCAAAACTTCTGAACCATGCGTGGGCTTTAAGTGAAATTGAATCTGCATGTTTCTGATTCCTCCACACTTAACTCACTAACATGGTGTGAAGATAAAGCTACTTGACACCCAGGAAACCTTTCTGGACACTTGATGACATTTCTAAGCCTCCTTTGCTTTGGTCTCAGACATAGGAAGTGACAATCTGCCAAGTATAATCAAACTCTTTTTTTGGGAGGCTTAAATCTGATTTTAAGATAAAAGAAATAATTAAGAAGTCAAAAAAGGAACTCAGAGACCAGAGGCAAAATGAGAAATACCAGCGTCATGGATCCCTCACTATATTGCTACACATTAGCCTCATTTTATGTCTCTCCATGGGAAACACATTTTCTAGGGAGATAAAATCACTTGAAGATGCCAAGAGAGCAGATACGCTGAGTGACGGGCTACTGCTTGATGGATATTTTCAACTATTGGAACCTGCTTATCTACTAGTCACTTACGTGTCCTGAATTGACCTGTGTTTTTTTCCCATTTTGGTCCTGGAGGTTACGGTAGGCAATAGCTCAGTTAATGCATAAGCTATTTAAGATGAAATTATTTCATTTTGCAGATTTGCCCCTCCTTGGAAAAGAAACCTTAGAAGTCACCCAGAAACAGTACTTTCTTATGGCCACTGACACATCCGGATGAGAGAAATCTGCATTCTTTCTTCTTGCTTTGTGGACTATCTGCCCTGTGCAGGCTGACCAGGAGCTGTGCTCCTTCTGCTGAGTCATCATCACCCTGAACCATGACTGAGCAGTTGGTTTGTGGGGTTTTGAGAGGAAGGAATCACAGCAGATGAGCCCTTAGGCAAGGAAGCATCTACAGTTGGAGGATCTCAGAGTGAAAGGTGCTCCCAGCACAGGCAGCTCTGTACCCAAGGTTCTTGCAGCTGGACCCAAGAAGTACATGTCACCTTCTCCCATCTCCAGTCCCTCCCCTGTGGAAATTAACTCTAATTGATCCCAGTTGTTCAGGGGCAGCTGAAGGGTCATCATTGAGGTAAAACAAGAGCCATGGTGGGGGAGAAGATCTAATGCATAAAGGGGTGTGACATCCTGGTTTTTAACGGTTTTCTCTAATTAAAAAAAAAGGAAATATGGGAGAGGTTGATAGGGGGAGAGAGTCATAATGGTTTATGGAAGCTATCAATAAAAAAATTTTAAAAAAAGAATCCATGTGATGGGCTGGAGAGATGGCTCAGCAGTTAAGGCACTTGCCTACAAAACCTCATGACCCGAGTTTGATTCCCCAGTACCCACATAAAGCCAGATGCACAAGAGGAACATGCATCTGGAGTTCATTTATAGCATCAGGGGGCCCTGGCATGTCTCTCTCTGTCTGTCTCTCTCTCTCTCTCTCTCTCTCTCTCTCTCTCTCTCTCTCTCTCTCTCTTTCTCTCTCTCTGTTTCTCTCCCCTTGCAAATAAATACATAAAAAGAAAATATCAGAACCAAAAATGTTTACATTGGATCGAGTCACAGGCTAGTCTCTTCCAGATGGCTGTCAGGGATCTCCCATTCTCATGCTCTACACCTCCTAAGATGCTATAAATAGAAACATGGGACAGAAATGAATATACATATACGGTGTCTCTATCACCTGGGGGCTCCAAGGAGTTCCAACTAAATCCACAATGACTACAGTCCTCAAGTCTTCCACCAGGCTAGGAGCCCAGTGCACAAGACGGGAAGACAAATTGACCCAAATAAAGTTTAAGCTTATGTACATTCCGACACAGTTCTAAAATAAAAGTACCTGTGTAAAAGATCCCCAGCGATGGTGTCTTCTGATGCTAAGGCTCTTTCTGCAGGTGGCTGGGCCTCCATGTCCAAGCAAATGAAACAGGCCTTCGCAAGCTCAACTGAGCATGAGACATACGTTTCAAAAAGAAATCAAAAGTCAAGTCACCACCAAGAGATCTTCCTGAAAGGTCCAGCAATCAAGATTTCTCCTAGAGAAGTCAAAGGGGAGCAGTTGCCGATCAGCTAGGAAAACAAGACCCAGGTAATCACTGTCAGAGAGGGGACCTGGAACCCAAAGGCCACCTATAATTAGGTTCGGGCTAT
The DNA here is from genome assembly GCA_004024765.1 of Zapus hudsonius. Classification (NCBI taxonomy): domain Eukaryota; kingdom Metazoa; phylum Chordata; class Mammalia; order Rodentia; family Dipodidae; genus Zapus; species Zapus hudsonius. The sequence continues at coordinate 1,378 of PVHP010018245.1, read as the reverse complement.
TAAACCCAAATTCCTCACCTAAAACTTAGTTTCCTCATCCATAAATGGCAATAGTATTATCCACACATGGAGATATTGTGGGGTCCAAGTTATTGTATACACAATAGTTTAGAACAGGGACTGGGAATGTAAGTCAGTGGTTAAAATATATGTCTAGCAAGCATGAAGCACTGAATTCAATCCCCAGCACTGTATAAATTTGGCATGGTGGCACACATCTGTAACCCCAGCACTCCAGAGGTGGAGGCTGGACAATCAGAAGTTCAAGGTCATCTTTATCTCTATAGCAAGTTCAAGGCCAGCCTGAGTGAGCTACATAAGACCTTGTCTCAAAGCAAAACAGAACAGGGTCTGCCATATTGAAAATATTAAAAAGTTATGGTCATTGTTCTTATTACAAAATATTTTCAAAGTTTCATTTTGAATTGTAAATGATCATTAAGAAGTCACATTTGTTTGTGCATAGTGCTCTGTGCTCTTGCTGATCCTGCTGATACACTGCACCTGCTCCACTGGGCTCTTCCTACACCTGATACCAGGCCCACACTCAGCCTGTCCTAAGTATTTTTAGATTCTGGCTGAGTGGTTCCTCTCATTTTTCAAAGGGGCTGGCTGACAGCTCACCACTAAAAATAGCAGTCTTCCAATTTAACCAACAAGCCTCCGGGTTTTGTGGCCATGCTGGTACTCAGGGAGGTCAGTTGGCCGCATTTACCTGTAGAACCTGAGCTGTCCATGTGGCTGCTGACTGGGCCTGCTGCCCTTCCCATGACCCACACCCTGCTCCTTATGGTCCTTTCAGGCATCCAGAGGATGGGTACAAGTTCTCCAGTTCTGGATGATCATGGGGACATAAACCACCCTGTGAAGTCCTTCCCACCTAGCACCGTTTTCTGCTGTCTCTTCCTGTAGATGGCTTCCCCTCATGATGCTGGGCCCACATGTCCCTTCAGTCTTCAGTAGCTGAGAATACACCAATGGCTCACCACACACCCATTAGCTGGTCTGTCCTTCCCTAAAGCTAATAGCAAGGCCCTTATCAGAAATGATGACAGAAAGGAGCAATCCCAAATGCAAATGAGCTTCCAAGGCTTCCCTGCCAGATAGAAGTGAGTCACCACTTTAGGAAACATAAAAGACTTTACGGTACAAAAGGTTCCTTAGACTGAACTGAAAAAAAAAGTCATCTAGAATTGGGGAATGTATAATACACTGGTGTTAATCTGATCTTCTAATTGCTATAACAAAATTACTATAGACTGGGTGGTTTATAAATGTTCTGAAGGCTGGAAAATCCAAGATCAAGGTACAAGTAGATTCAGTGTCATTGAGACCCCATTTCCTGTGTCTCTACATGAAGGAGAACCAAACAAGCTGC
>PVHP010018244.1:0-33425 GCA_004024765.1 Zapus hudsonius | reverse complement strand
TTGGAAAGCTGGTTTTTGATACCTTCAGTTTGCAGGTTTGTCTTTAGTTCTGATATGTCTTTTCTGAAGTCCATTAGGTTCTCCTCAATTATATTAAGCCTGGTGGCAAAGCTAATGAGCTGACTTTGAACTTTTTCAATATGTTGGTCCATCTTTGCTTGCATGACTGACATTAAGATTTCCTCAAGATCTGTACCAGGATGAGCAGGGTTTATTGTGTTGTCTTCCTGGGCCTGACTCTGCTCACTCTCTTTGGTGGTATCGTTGTTGCCATTTGGCAAGGTTTCCTCAGCTGGTGATATATTCTTGCGTTGAGGTCTGCCCATTTCGATTCCAGTTAGGTTGATTGGTGGGATGCCTTTGATCTGATTTCACTTTGCTAGTGTGTTCTGGGAATACAGTGGACTCCACAGGTAGGGTTGAGCACTCACTTGTTTAATCTGTGAGTGTGTGTGCCCTCAGATCACTGGCTGGACTTTGATGGTGATACTGGGGGTACCCTGTTAGAGGAGCGTGTGGGGCTGTGGGGACTATGTAGGCAGAGGGAGGGGTGCCAGGCCCTATGTAGCCTGCTAGGGGGTGTGGGGCCCCTTAGGGGTAAGGTACAATGGGGTAGGGTGTCAGCTGCCTGTCACTTCCGCCCAAGGACTATTTATCACATGGGGAAACCGTGGGAACCAGGTTGCGGGCAAACCACAGGAGGTGGCGGGCACGTGGGCAAACCGCAGGACCCGGAGCTTGAGGATACCTCACGGATCAGCGCTTGGGGATTATGCAGTATCACTGGGCTGGGGTACCATGGGGAGCCGGGGTTGGGGAAACTGCGGGGGTAGTCAGGCGGGGAAAACCACAGGGGTAAGGTCTCAAGGAAGCCTCAGGGTTCGGTGGGCAGAAAGTACCACAGAGGAGGGAAGAAAAAGAAAAGGGAAGAGAAAAAAGAGGGAAAAAATTAAATAAAATAAAGGAGCAAACAAGAAAAAAGACTGGCAAAAACCTGAAGGGAGGGGCTGGGCAGATGTGCTGGAGATTTGAAGGCCAGGGAGAGGGGCTCTGTAAGAGCCCAAGTCCCAGTTGGCAGGTCAAAACAAATAAACAAATAAAAAATGTAAGCAAGGAAATGGATTAGCAAGGGCGTGGAGGGGTGGGGCAGATGAGCTGGAGATCTGGATCCCAGTGTGAGGGGCTACGTAAGAGCCCAAGTTGGCAGGCCAAAAACAAAACAAAACAAAACAAAAAAGAGTAAGCAAGGATATAGATTAGCAAGGGCCTGGAGGGGTCGGGCAGACAGGCTGGGGACCTGAAGACCTGTGGAGAGGGGCGAAATATGATCCCAGGTCCCGGTCAGCAGGTCAAAAACAAAAACAAAAACAAAAATTAAGCAAGGATATGGATTAGCAAGGACCTGGAGGGGCGGGACATATACTGGAGACCAGGAGGATGGGGGGAGGGATTACATAGGAACAAACAAAAAAGAAAAGAAGAAAAAAGAGAAAAAAAGATAAAAGTTGAAAATGAGGGACACTCAAGGGTCTGGGAGGGACAGGATAGACTCGTGGAACACGCAGAGGGAGGGAACCTTAGGGAAGCCGGCAGAGGCTGAGGAAAAGGCCGGGCTTGCTGGTTTGTGACAACTCACTGCCTCCGGCGAGCGCTGGTCCTCGATGGAGGCTTCCAGTGGTGAGAATCCTGTGCTGGGAGGTGTCTACAGCTCAGAGCGTGACTGCAGCTTATGTCCACGACCTGGATCCCTGCTGAAAACCCTGACCCTTGTTTCCCGAGGGACGTGGCGTGTCTGCTAGTCAGCCATCTTGAACCGGAAGCCCTATATTTAATTTTTGTTTTACAGAAAATCCAAGCTGTTTTCCAGGGCAGCTGACTATGTTGCATTCCTAGCAACAGTGTGCCAGGGTTCAAGTTTCTCCTCATTCTTACTGAGGCTTGATATTTTCCATTAAAAATTATTTATTTATTTATTTATTTATTTATTTATTTATTTATTTATTTATTTATTTATGAGAGAGACACAGAAAGACAGAGAGATAGGAGAATATATATAAATATATATATATATGTATATATGTATATGTATACATACATATATATATATATATATATATATATATATATATATATATATAGAGAGAGAGAGAGAGAGAGAGAGAGAGAGAGAATCTGAATGGGAACACCAGGGCGTTCTGCCACTGCAAATGAACTCCAGACACATGTGCCACTTTGTGCATTGGCTTTATGTGGATACTGGGGAATCAAACCCAGGCTTTTCTCTCCAGCCTGATTTTTCCATTTTTAAGATAATAGCTTATTTATGGGTATCATTCATTAGGTGTTCCATCCACCTTTTTTTGAGACAGGGTGTCTTATTGGTCTGGAGCGTACCAGATATGCTGGACCGGTTAGACATTGAGGCCAAGGGATCCACTTTTCTGCACCTTCCTGGTGCTGATATTACAGGCACATGCTACCACAACTGGCTTTTTTTCACAAAAAAAAGTACTGGTGGTGGAAATTAGGTCCTCATATTTGCAAAGTAAACACTTTAACAACGGAGCCATCTCCTTAGCCCTGAAATACACTTTGATACCTACTACAACACCATTAATAAATATCATAGCTTTTACTTTCCGTGTTTCTTACAGTTTTTTTTTATAATTTATGTATTCTCTAAGAATCCATATAGTCTCCTTGGCAGGAAAGTAGAGGAGGTTTTTTTTTTTCTGGTAATTAAGTCCCAGCATCAACAAGCCATGGTTTCAGTTCTTCATGAATCTTACTTCTGCCCATTGTTTTCAATAGTAGGGCTTTCCTGGGCTCTTTTCTTTCAAGATAGCTCAGTTGACTTGACTCACTGGTACTGTTGCTGACTGAATTCTGAAGAAAGAATTTCCTCTTTGTTATTTTCTGTTTTCATATCAATACTTTTCTCTTGTAGACCAGATGCTTTATTCCTAGGGCAGCTCCTCTTTTCTTTTCCTTGGTATATTGTTCCTAATAGACTACTTGAAATTCTTGCTGTTTCTGAGATTACTGTCCAAATATTTGAGTACTATCCTTTCTGGAAGTGATGCATTGCAATTTTTAAATTTTTAAAAAAATTATTTGCAGAGAGAGAGAGAGAGAGAGAGAGAGAGGGAGGGTGTCAGGGCCTCTAGCCACTGCAAACGAACTCCAGATGCATGCTTCACTTTGTGCAGCTGACTTTACATGGGTACTAGGGAATCAAACCTGGGTTGTTAAACTTTGTAGGCAAGCTCCTTAACTGCTGAGGCATCTCTCTAGCCCATCATTGCAATTTTTATGTTGACTAATGTAATCTAGTATTTTAATTCTTTTATGGCATTTTTCACATGCCCATAAAAATGTCTATGAACACATAATACTTATTGAAGCAGTTACTTTCTCACTGCTAAGGTTCATCCAGAAGCAAGTGAAGGAAAGAAAGAGTTTACATTGGCTGACAGTTCTAGCGGGTAAAGTCCATCATGGTGGGGCAAGCATGGGCAGAGTAAGAAGCTGGTGTCACATCATCACATCAGAAGGGAAGAAGCAGAGTAAGGGAACAGCAGAAGGGGCTGGACTGTAACACCTCAAAGCCTGCCTCCAGTGATGCACTTCTTCCAGCAAGACTTTACCTCCTAAAGGTGCCATAACCTTCCCAAACAGTGTCACCAGCCAGGGATCAAGTATTCAAACACAATAGTCTATGGGTTGGAATTTTATATTCAAACCATCACATTCATCTTTTGGAATTTGGGATTGAGGACCTGCTTCTATGCCATTTATGAATCATTTGCTGTTTCTTCTTTCTACTAGCCCCTGACTAGCAATCTCCCCTATACTCCACCAAACTCTTTATCAGATGCACTGTCAGGCATTGCCAGCTCTACATTCTAGGCCCAATTTTGGACATTCCTCCCCCCACAACATCTTGAAAGTGCTATCTTATTACTGCTGGCCTCTGTTTCTTTCTACCAATAGAAAAATCTGCTATTCATATTATTGAGGATACCTTATATATGGCAAGTTGCTTTTCTCTTAGTGCATTAAAAAATTCCCTTTTTATCATTAATGTTCAATAGTTTCATTATAACATGTTTCAGTGTGACTGTCTGATTTTATTCTACTTGGAATTTTTTGAGCCTTGTGGATGTGTATATGCATGTCTGATTAAAATTGGAATGTTTTCTGTCATTGTATTTAGTGTGTGTATGTGTGTGTGTGTAGTATGTGAACATGTGTGGTATATATATGTGTGTGCAGATGTGTACACCCTGTGCAAATATGTGCAGAGGCCACAGGAGGACAGTGGGTATACTCTATTGCTCTTCCACTTTATTTCCTCAAGACAAAATTTCTCACTGAACCTAAAGCTTGCTGTTCTTTAGCTAGATTGGCTGACCAAGGAGCTCCATAAATCTTGTATCTCTTTGTCACCCTCAGTGCTAGCTTCTCAGATGTGCACAGCCACATGCAGCTTTTTACATTGGTGCACGTAAAAAGCATCCTTGTTCTTATGTACCAAGCATTCTTGCCCTCTGAACCTTCTCCCCAACTCCTCTTTTTTTTATTAAAAAAAAACAAGGTCTCATGTAGCCCAGGCTGGCCTTGTACCTACTATGTAGCCAAAAATGGCCTTGAATTCTTGATCTTCCTGTCTTCACCTCCCAAATATTGGGATTATAAGCATGAGCCTCCATACACAGCCCTTTTCTCTTTATTTCTCAAATATTCTTTCCACTTCTTTCAGATTGTCCTCTCCTTTTGGAGTAATATGCATGTTGTTAAAATTCATAATATGTCACAGAATTATTAGATTCCATTGTTTTTTACTTCTTTTATCTTTCTACTGCTCAGACTGGATAATTTAAATAGATATATCTTCCAGTTCAGGATTCCTTCTTTTGCCACTTCAAATCTGCTATTGAAATCTAGTGGCTGAGTATGGTGGCACATGCCTGTAATCTGAACTACTTGGGAGGAGGAGGCTGGAAGATCAAGACTACAAGTTTAAGACCAGCCTGGGCTACACAGTGAGATTCCCTCTCCAACTGAAAAATAAGGACTTCTTGGAGGTGTAGCTCACTGGTAGAATATTAGCTTAGCATGTACATGGTCCTAGGTTCATTTCCGAATATTGCAATAAAAATGTCCTAGTGAGTTTTTTATTTCAGTTTTTATATTTGTTTCCTCTATAAATTGCAATTCAAAAATCAAGATGTTAGGCTGAAGAGATTGCTAAGTAGTTAAGGTCACTGGCTTGTAAGGCCTGACAACCTGACTCAATTTCAGAGTACCAACATCTGCCAGATGCAGAGTGGTGCATGTACCTGCAGTTCAGTTATAATGGCAGGAGGCCAGGTGCGCCCATTTCTCTCTCTGCTTACAAATGAATGAATAATATATATATATATATATATATATATATATATATATATTTTTTTTAAATCAAGATGTTAGCTGGACCACACCTTTGAACTGTTTTAGGGGAAAATCTTTTCCTTAGTTCTTTCACCTCCTGGTGGCTAAGCAGTCCTTGGCTTTTGGCTTCATAATTCTAATATCTGCCTCCAAAAGTATATTGCTTCTTCTGGTGCTATTGAAAATATCCTTCTACCTATATTTGATAAGGATCATGTAAGGATTATCTGTAGTCCCCACCCAAATAATGGGGGGATAAGATCTTTTGCCATGTAAGTTTTTCCTCAAAAACTTTAGGGATTAAGATGTAGACATATCTTTTAAGGGCCAACATTAAGGCTATTCAAATCTCCATTTATACCTTTTTCTGTCCTTAGACTACCAGAGTCAGGAGTATTAGAAGAAGCAGGGGGAGAAATTTTCCCTGGATGAGATTTGACTTGCTGAGTTATCAGAAATGTGTTCTTAAGCACATCTAAAGGAAGTCTTCAAAGTCCAAGTAATTTGTGTTTATTGTTTTGTAGTGTTCATCTCGTTTGTCATGAAACTCATTCCTGTTTTCAGGGGCATGTTCATATTAGAACAGGCTTTTATAAGGATTTTCTTATTTGAAAGGAATTAGAGAAATAAGCAGTGATTTTTCTCTTCTAGTGACATTTGTATTTTAGTTAGGCACCTACCAGCTAGAGTTTCAGAGACTGTTTACTTTTATTTTTAAAAATATTTTATTTATTCATTTTCAAGCACAGAGATAGAGATAGATAGATAGATGATAGAAAGAGAGAAAATAAGAGTACCAGGGCCACCACCTTTTGGGTCTGGCTTATGTGGGTCCTGGGGGATTGAACCTGGGGCCTTAGGCACTGGAGGCAAGTGCCTTAACCACTGAGCTATCTATCCAGCCCCAGAGACTGTTTAAATTAAACTCATGATCCAAATTTTCCATATGGAGATGCCATGGGAACTCTGAAAGGGTTAGTCCTTTGAGACCAAATCTCCCAGCTGTTGATGTTTTAAGCTTGAATGTGTGTGTGGTGGGGGGATGATTTTTCGTGTGAGTGATAGGAAAAGGGGAATGCCTACAGTGTCTTCTCAAATATAAGTTAGAGCTAGAATAAACCTTAAAAATCAAGCCAAATCCACAGATTTTATTGCTGAAATGAGTTAACCCCAAATCCCACAGCTTTTAGGTTGCAGAATTAGATAAAACCAGAAACTCCAATTCTTATTTCCCAGTTAAATATAATTTTTGTGGTTTTTTTGATGTGAGTATGGTAGATGTGCATGTTTGTATGCATGTTCACATGTGTGCATGAACATGTTTGCAGCTATGCATGCACATGTATGTGCATGCATTTGGAGTCTAGAGGTGGACTTTGGGTGTCTCCTTCCATTACTCTCCACTTTATTTAGCTGTCCAGACCCAGAAATCACTAGAGGAAGCTGTGACACGAATACTGCTCTCACAGCTAGCCTGAAAACCACTTCCAGAAAAATGGTGACAGACACTGTGGTCATTCAAACCTCATCAAAACAGAGATCCAGAGGCTATTGTGAAAACAGCACTAGATTAGATCCCTATTTTGTCTGCCAAGGATCAAGGAATGTTGCAGAAGAGGGGGTAGAAAGATCATAAGAGCCTCAAGAGTTTAAGACTCTTAGCAAAATTGAGGCAGTGGTAAGGGGGTCTAAGAGTACAACCCTTTTATTGAAAAAAAAATCAATAGATAATAAAAACATTTTAAAAAGGGAAGCTTAGTCTTTGGATACTTTGAGGTGTGAACAGTTTACTGGACCAACAACCAAGAACTTAGGTCTCTCTGCTCACTGCAGCCCCTGTCCTTACCCAAATTGTGTGTTTGTAACTTGTGTGCAATTCTTTGGGAGAGCATGACGATTTTCACTGTGTGTTGGAGAGTTGCCTTGCTAATGACTCAAACTTATATTGTTCTAATCTCATTTCATTGTTTTGAAAAGATTTGAAATTGACAATTCAGGCTGGAATTTCTATGATGAGTTAATTGATGCCACACAAGTATGATTGGAGGAACAAAATGATCTTTTATTTTATTTTATTTTATTTTATTTTATTTTATTGCTTTTATTAGCTAGGAACAAATTCATTATCACTTCCTGCTGATTTTTTAAAAGAGTTATCTTGTTAAGAAAGCTGTTAGTTTTTGAAATATACACTTGAAAGGTATCTAGAGAAATTTGTGCTTATTTTAATCCTACCTCCTAAAAATACTATAAAAGAACACACTCAACATCAGATAAGAAACACGAGCACACATACACAAATGTGCCTCCAGGCAAAACTATTACAATCTGTTCATAAGCAAGTTTCTGAAATTATGAACAGAGTTGCCAAGCCTTGTAGCTTTTAATTAATACAGCTTACACTAAGCTTTCTGATTTGCTGACTTATACCATAATATGTAACAGGAGCTTTCTGAAAGTAACAATCTTCTGAAAAACTTCAACCTATTCCATGTCTACTTGTTTGAAATATTGCCATACAAGGTATAATACTCTATTCCAACTTGCCTGCTTACATCTCAGAGACCAAAGGGACATTGCTAAAAGAAGGGCACTTTCCATTTCATTGCTTTTCTTTCATTCAGACACTATGACCTGCTGTATCTCCATAGGTTGAAGTCCATGGGCAGCAGGTGGAGTGGTGAAAAAAGTGTTAGACAGTTCCCCACGGCTGATGGAACCAGAGTCACTTTGCACGGAGCCTCCACTGTTCTCAAACTGGGAGATTTTCTTTTTGATCATCTTTCTCTCCTTGGCTCTTCGATTCTGAAACCAGATTTTCACCTGAAACAAAAAATACTTTGTATTTAATGGTATAATATATAGAATTTAATTAACATAGTTATTGCTGATATCACAAAGCCCCTTCAACATATATTACTTCATTTCAACCTTACCATGACCTTGTGAAGTATGAATACTTAAGTTATTAAAAGAAGCTGTGGCTCAGAGAGGGCAAGTGCCTGATAAACAAGGAAACCGAGATCAGTCTGGAGCTACTGACTCTGTATGCATAGCTTATATGATACCTCACCCGCAACCTCTATTGCACATGTAGAAACAATGATAGAGGGATAGTTGCTGAGGAGTACTGATGAAAGAAGGGGATTTAAATAGCAAAGATGACTATAATCACTCACTAAGAGAAACTTCTGAATACTGAAATGTTAATGACACAGAACTGGGTGATCAAAAGCATGAAATACCACATATCTCTTGTTGGAGATAAAAACCAGAGTGATGCTAATGTGTCCTGGATGTAATACAAGCTGCTTGGGATAAGGTAATTAATTAATGGACATTACATTTCTAGAATTCTCTGATTCTAGGGGGTTATTGCTAGATTTGTGTAAAAAATCATCATGTAATTTCTTAGTCGGAATAAATGGAAACCATTGATCTTTTCCATAATTTAACCTTCATCAGTTACCCACAGTAAGCTAAATTTGAGGCAGTCATCATAAAACCATGTAGATCACAGGAGATTAAGTTTAATTTGGTAACTATAGCAGCCCTGGTGTTCAGTTACTTTTGTAGTTTGATTGACAGGAACCAGATAACCTCCACTGTTCCCAAATCTCCACATCACACATAGATTGGCACTACTTGATGAACCAGATGAAGGTTTTCACTTGATTGGTGAATTCTACATGGAGTGTTATCCCTTTGCACCTCTATGCTCCATCTCTTGCTTCTAGGCCCACACAATGACCACATTAAATAGTTAATAAATCAATTGACAAATGTAACAAAACTGTGAGGTCCAGTAGGATCAATATGGGTTTAGGATATCTTGGAAAATGCCATCATCCTCTGTTTTCTGACCATCCCTGCTTATAATCTTCCCCCAAACTTCAGTGCATTGAAGTGACTATGTGGGACATGTTTGGTTTACTTCTGAAGTACCTGTCTCTCAGAAAGTCCCAGGTTAACTGCCAGCTCTGACTTCCTCTGGATGGTGATGTATCTATTGCAGTGGAATTCTTTTTCCAGCTCCAGCCTTTGATGATCTGTGTAAACCACACGGTACTTTTCTTTTGTCCTGGTTTTCCCTATTGGGGGAGAAAGCATTACATTTGATCTTATTCTGCTTCTTTGGAGATTATTTTGGTCAAAGGAATCATAGCTACTTTTCTCACACTCATCTATTACTTTAGAATATAAAGCAAATGTGTTTTTGAGCCAAACATGTCAATTGCTCCATTACATTCATTATCATTTGTGGCTATTATCTCTGGTTCTAGTTAGATATAGATATTGACATATTTCTATCATCTATCTTTTATCTTTCTACCTACATATTAAATAAACACCTCTTTATTGCTTCTCTTAAAATGATCAGTCAAATCACAATTGCATGAGTATAGACATACTATTATACCATAACACTTAAAATGTTTAACTATTCAACCAATGATTTCCATTCCATTCCACCCACATATGAGAATACCATTGAAAATAGCAGCAACATCCATTATGCATTATGTTTTATGTCTTTTTTGTATGCAGTATTCTATTAAGCATCTTACATATCCTATTGAATAATGCAGAAAATGATCTATTCTCATTGTACAGATAAGGAACCTTGGGGTTCAGTATAGTTAAGTAATTGAACTTGTGCTAGTGAGTGAGGAACATGTACCTTTGACTCTCATTTCTGTGTGCTAAATATTATTCCCAGTTTAAACATATTGGAGAGTATAATGGCCCAAGTGTGACAAACTGTTCTGAAATCCATCCTCACATTATAGTTACATATACTAACTAGACAGAATTTGGTATTTATAGCAATTTGAAAACGAAATATTTATTACTACTTAGAATAGTTCTTATTATCTATTAGAAAAATAATTGGAGGTGGGGTGGGAGTAGCAAGCCATTTTTTATTCCCAAGTAAATAACAAGTGGAAGAAGGAGGGGATATTGACTTAAGTGGAATAAAGTGAGTATTCCATGTCCTTTGAAAGGATATCCAAACATTTGCTTTGTGTTACAGCATTTAACTAATTTCTCATGCCCTCCTTCAAATAGAGTTTTATTCCTCCTTTCAAATTTTCCAAAGGTGATTAGGACTTCCCTTTCTTTTCAGTTTCTCTAACCCCCTCCAGGATCTTCCTCCTTTTCTCTGTGGCTTTTAGAAGCTTCTTCTGATCTTCTTTGGTTGTTTTTGATGTGAGTTTTTTTTGGGGGGGGTTATCTGTAGAACAAAGACTTCTTTAAAGTAGTTCCCTAAACTCCATTGAGGTGTTAAGATGCAGCACAGTCCTAACAAAGGAGCTACATAGCATCAGATCCCATCCTGAACCCTCTTTACATTGAGGAACACTAACCAATTAGTTTGGAATTTACAAGCCCTAAACAAATGTCAGACATTCTTTCATCTCCAGGAAAGGGGGGAAGGACATGAATGTTGAAACAAATTCTAGTCCAGAAATCTATTCTAGGATTAAACCAAATGGCAGAATAACTCATAAGCTAATGAACAGAACAATAATTCCCCTCCCTGAAAATGAAAGATGATAAGCCCTGGGTCCTAGCTAGTTAACCTGCCTCAAAGGTCCAAATGTTGAACTAGTTTTTGAACTCATACAAAAAAAACATGAGAAATTAAGAACCTGGCTTTTCGTGCATTGCAAAGATAGAATGTATGTTTGAGGAAAAATTAAAACCTAAAATTTAATTTGTTTTCCAAAACTCAGATGTTGGAATCAAAATATATCATTGAGGAGATATTTCCTAAACCTTTCCTGATTAAAGAAGGGCCTAGTGTTTAAGTCTAACATGAAGCAGAGAGGTTAAAATTCAACCTGTGTGTCTGTGTTTTCAGCTCAGTAAATATAACCAGACTTCAAGAACTCTGGAAAAGGTTGTGGTCCTTTCCTACCCCCATTGGTCATAAATTCCCTTCTTGCAGTTTCTTCTGAGGACAATAAAGTCAAGACCAGGCCTCTTTATTTGCCATGAAAATGCTCACCCTTTCCGGCAATATAACTCTTTAAGAATGGAGGGACAAGGAAGAGACTAGATGCATATCAAAGCCAAGCGAAGTGTTAAAGAGGGTCTGTAGCCCCAATCTGACAGTTAAGGCCAAAAATGCCAAGAAAACAGGGGAATACTACCTGCACAGTTTACAAAGAGAAATATTTAAATTTCCTAGCACTATTCTTTTGCTCCCTTCCCAGAACTGCTCCTCTTTCCCCTTAGTGCCTCTACCCTTGAAATGAATGAGGGGGGTTTGGACACTTTATGGTAGACTGTAATGTCCATATTCCCATATCCCAATACTGACAAAGCACTAAAAGTACATACTTTTTTTTGTCAAGTTCCTGTCTTTTTCCAGAGACAATGAAGGGGGAGGGACTTCCTTCTCAGCTGCTATTGTGAGTTAGTTTAGAAAAAGAACAATGCATCTATGGCCATACCACCCTGAACGTGCCAGATCTTGTCTTATCTGGGAAGCTAAGCAGGGTCGTACTTGGATGGGAAAAGGAACAATGCTAAGATTTATTAAACAGATCCTTCCTTTCCACTGTAGTGGGGATATCTTTACCTCCTCCCCAAAGACTTGAATAAACCTCAGTAGTTCAAGGTGGATGAAGTCCTTCCCACCATCCAGGAGACACTGCCTTCACAAACTTTGTAAGCCAATGTCACCACATTTGAAGACTTGTCAATTTTCTTTTGTAGGAAGTACTGTTCAATTGCTTCCACTGTGATCACTTTATATAATGGCACTTCACTACTTTTTTCCCCAAGACTTTTAACTAAAAATTACATCCAAATTCAGTTTTTAAAATGTTTGACAAAATAAGCAAAGCAAAAAAGACAACACATTTGAAGAATTATTAAGCAATCAAGCTTCTGAAGTGTTCTAATCGAATCAAGCTCTTTAAGCATGACATCCTTAGTGTTGGTGAGTGGCTTTGTCGGAATCAATCAAAATTGCTCTCTCATCTTCCACTTCTTCCCCCCCCCTCCAACAAAGAAGTTTCCCTCCAGCCCTGCTTAGCATACTACCTGGCCAATACTTACACAGGATTGCAATTCTGTATAAAAGAAAAAATGAAAAATAAACTTTGCTGTAATACACACATTGTATGGAATATAATGCACGAAAATACTTAGTTCTCACAGAAACTTTTGAGTAAGATTATTTTTCATATACATATATATATATATATATATATATATATATATATATATATATATATATATATATATAAAATGTTTTTTTTCAAAGTAGGGTCTCGTTCTAGCCCAGGCTGACCTGGAATTCGCTATGTAGTTTCAGAGTGGCCTTGAACTCACAGCAGTCCTCTGACCTCTGCCTCCTAAGTGCTGGGATTAAAGGTGTGCACCATCATGCCCAGCTTCATATAATTAAAAAAAAATATGTTTGCAATATACCACTTAGAGAACTTCATAGAAATATTTTACTTTTAAATCAGGTCACCTGGCAGACAATCACCTATTTGACAAGTCAATCCTATTACTTTCATTAGAATCATATGCTATAATGACCACTATGAAATGATTTGTTTGCCTGTGTTTGTGTGCGTGTACTTTAACAAGTTTGTTTAAACTAGGCTTTAGTAATAGAATGAATTTTTATTGGGCTACCTCAATTCATGGAAGAGTTATTTCCATTTTATTGTTCATCTGTTTCCTCTCAGCCATAAACCATGTTATCCTACAATGATAGAGGATAAAGAGGGAAATTTAAAAGGATCTAACTCATTCATTAATTTAAAGAATATTTGTTTAACACCTGCTCTGTGTGCTAAGCATATAAATTGATAGTTTGATCCATAGTGGTCCAGTAGGGTGATAAAATAAATTTTTGTGAGGCTTATTACTTGATATCTATGAAAATGCCTCAATGGGTCCATGAATCTCTAGAAAATATTGCTAATATGTGTGTGATGGTGTGATGTTATGCATGTTTTATCACATTTCTTAACTTGTTGATGAATAACAATCTGAGCTACAAGAATATAGCAAAAGGATGATTTTAATATTTTAGACATTAATTTATAAGGCATGAAACAAGGGTTGAATGTAATAAATGTGCCACTATAGAATTGGCTACCAAGAGTCAGAAATTGAATATCATTCAAATTCAATCTTCACATAAAAATTGGAGAGGAAATCTTATAAAGGTAGCATTGTTGAGTCAGGTTTGCAAGTTTAACAAATGAAGATATTGCAGACTAAGGAGGTCCCATCTCAACTTCTCCCCTGGCATCAGAATTGCCCAAGGAAAGCTCTGGTCATAAAAACAAATGCAAATGGAAGTCTTAAAAAGTAGAAAATCCCATCACACTGTCCCTTATGAGTAGAAAATTCAAGCTTAAGTGATTTTCTTGTCTTTTTTTATTCTCATTGTTATCTATTCTAAACCACAGGCCAGTGACATTCCTCTACTAATGTGTTTCAAGATACAATTCTAGAATGAAAGCAGCTAAGTATCTGTCCTTTTTCGGTACACCTTTCCCTAATTGTTAGGTTTTAGTGAATGGATGTTAATTAGGACTCAGAGATTAAATCTAATAACAGCTCTGGGAATGCCCCTCCAACTCATTTTCTATCTTAGCTGTCTGACTCACCCAAATATATATATATTAGTTTTTTTTTCAGGTAGGGTCTCACTCTAGCCCAGGCTGACCTCCAACTCACAGTGATCCTCCTACCCCTGCTTCCCAAGTGCTGAGACTAAAGGTGTGAACCAACATGCTGGGCTCACCCACATAGTTTCTAAAATGCAGTTTTACCCCCAAAACCTTAAAGCCAAGCCTTTAAGCTCTAGTTTTAATTTGGTACTGCTACCCCAATAATGTAGTCAACTGGAACTTCCTCCTCCTGGTTAAAAGTCCTCTTAATGGTAAAGTTTGCTACCTTCCCATCCTGCCCCCTTGGCTTTTTGGAGGAGACTGAAATGCTGCACTGTGATCAGAAGTACAATCATTGTGGGCAAATGCTACTGAACTGTTATTATTGTCTCTCCAGAGGGACAAAAGTGATATAGTCAATTATTACTAATTTCTCTAATGACAGGTTGCAAGGATTGGAAAAAAATTAAGTGATAAAAGCACTGTAGAGGAAACAAACATCTCCTCCCTCTCCCAGTCCGAGATTAAAGTGTTACCTCATGCTCCGATGGAGATTGTGTTTGTATCTTTCAGGATACAGCGATGGAGATTGTGTTTGTATCTTTCAGGATACAGCGAGGGAGCTGTGGCCCATATAACCCTACCAACCGACTGCAGGCAGAAAGCTGAGATCCTGACATGAGATGAGCCACCACAGTCATACGAGGGAGGATTCATATGGAACCCCACAGAGAATGATTGGATGCACAAGGGACCCACAGCCATAGCCATTCAATCAACAAAGGATAAGCCAGTGAGACAGAAACCAACAAATCTCGACACAAAAACCCCTAAGCTCACAACACTAAAGCAGCCTTAATACTCACCCACCATGACTCAGGGAACTGAGAGGAAGAGGGGGCGGAAAGATTGTGAGAGCCATGGTGGGGGAGAATATCGGAGACTTGGCAACCCTCAGTAACAACACACTTGGGTCATGAGAGCCCGGCTGAAGACTGGGCTATCCATGGTCCCCTACCACAAAGACTGACACAGAAGGCCCACGGAGGAGGATATCCAGCTGACTGGGGATGGGGAAGGGGGGCAATGGGGAATTGGGGATAACAACTCATGGTTCGCCCACTAAACAATGTAACTCATTATGAACAATAAAGAAAAAAAAGTGTTACCTCCAGCTTCCTCAGCGCCTCCCCACACCGGCTCTGCTCGCAGCTCCCAGCCATCGCCCACTTATGCCTTTCCTTGAGTTTTCCCTGTCAAAGACTTGCATTTTGTCCCTGCGATTCCTGGATGTCTGCCGCAAAGAGGGCTTAGTGCTGGTGCTAATGATATTCGGGCGCACCTAGCAGGTGTGAGGCATGTGCATTTCATGCCAGCTCAGCGCTGTAGCCTCACCAGCCTCAAAGCTTCCTTAAAGGAAAGGACGTTAGAAGGTAGGTTTGACAACAGCCCGCCACTATTTGGGCGAAGGAAGCTACAGCTTCCTTGAGCAGCCTAGGTGACACGGCGGCTTTGGAGCCTTCCTGGTTAAAATGACCAGCCAAGCACCCTGAACCTACTAAGTTGGGCATCACCCACTTTTGGGGAAAGCCGGCACTTCAGGATGGGGACAGATTTAGAAATGAAAATCTGAACATCGGGAACCACGTCAGGACACCTCCAAAGTTCTCGCACCTCATTTCACCTGTTCAGCTTTCATGCCCATTTGTTTTCTCAGCTGGGCAAAACTACTGTCTTGGATTCCATCCATATGTTCACTCCCTTGACCGATTAGAGAATGGCAAAAACAAAAACAAACAAAAAATAAAATAGTCCCCTAGGGGAAGTTTAGTCCCAAGTGCGGCATTTTAGTGGGCTTTGAGCCTAGGCGCAAACTCTCTGGCAAACTACGAAGGGGATTTCTCAACTAAACTCTCTTGGGAGAGGAGGAGGAGTTCAGACAGACCTAGAGTAGTGGAGAAGCGAAGGAAGGAACTGTGTGTGGGCATGGATTCCTTACCTGTCACCTGCACCGTCTTGCGCATCCATGCAAAGGGGCTGTGGCGGCTCCTGCTGGGGGAACTGGTGTCGCCGGTTCCCGACTCGATGGAGACCAGCGACCCGCTGACTGGGGCTGCCAGGCTGCTGCTGCTGTTTCCGCCGCCAGTGGGGCCCAGGTTGCTGTAGTCTGGCGAGCCAAAAGTCGCTGAGCTTGAGGTCACGTCGTTCATGGACACTGTGCCCATTGCACTGGACGGCCCGGGGTACGCACTCCATTCTTCCCGGGGGGGACTGTAGGGTGAGCTCCAGGTACCCAGTGATGGCCCAGGAGGATCCATACTGGGCATATGAGGATACCCCATGTAGTGCGGGTAAGCCGGAGCCGCTGCGAAGTTGGAGGCTGGCAGTGGACTCCCATCGCCCCCAGAGGTGCCCACCACCCCGGCGGTGGTGCCTCCTCCGGGGCTCCTGAGTGTGCCTGGGTACATGCCTGCTTCCTTCTCCAAAAGGCAGCTTCCGTACATGGTGGCTTAGGTTAGAAGTTGTTCCTTAAGGCATCCTGAGGTCTCTGTAAGGCCCCAAACCTACTTTGAGCCTAAACCGAGAATCTGTGCTCGGCAAGGCCCCCTGTAGCCTACTACTCCATCCCTGGTGTCCTACCCGGAGGGTTTCCAGGTGACTGGTAGCCCGGAATAGATGGGCCACCAATGACTGGGCTGACGTCAAGGAACTTCAGGCTTTTTTTTTCCCAAAGCATTCGCATTCAAATGAAGGGCCATTTCACTTTCTCAGGAACCTGTTCATTCTGCTCCCTCTTCCCAAGTTCTGGGCCATCAGTCTCATCTTTTTTGATTCTGTCCATCTGGTCACATAGCATCTGTTTTGCATTTTTGGAAGTAGGAGCTCCTTAATTAGTTTCTGACCAGCTCCCTCCAAAATAAGATAGAAGCAGAGCAAAGTCCTGGTCTCAACACAGGGTCTCCTTTTTACTGATCCTCCAGAGCCCAGCCTGCACTCCCCTCTGCCCATACTCTCTGGTAAGGGATTTTCCAGTTGATACTGGTCTGTGATGCCACTCTAAAGGGGTTCCCTTGCCTCCCACTCCCCTCCAGGAGTGGGGCTTTGTTTCCAAAGGAAGATCTTTGTTCCACAACTATATATTGAGCATTTACAATGTGCTAGGACTTGTTGTAGGCACTGGGGATATAGTAGTAAGAGACAAAATTTCTACTCTACCTTCCTACATTCTTATGGATGGCAGGCAGAATTAATTGGCTGTTTAACAAATATGGACAAATTAAAGAACAAATTGAAATTAAACAAATTAAAGTCTGAAAAGGGAAGGGGAGAAAGGAAGAGAAAGAGAAAGGAACCACGTGGATAGTGGACTGTCCTAACTTCATGTTAATGTACTAATTTTAAATATCTCTTTCTGCCATGGCCACAAAGCTGGTGCACCCAGGGACCAGAATTCTTGTAGTCAAATCCATGGCAGCTGCAGCAGACTTGCACTTTCCTTTGTAAAGCTCTTGTTGAAAAAGATATGGGTTTGCCAGTAGAAAAAGAACCCAAGATCTTGCCTGAGGAAACCACATCACCTTCTATTTCTCCTCTTTAATTCCTCACAAAACTCACCAGTCTTTAATCCAGACTATCCTATACTCAGGGAATGTGCTCCTCCCAATGCCCAACCCAGGCGGGCATGCCATTTAGCTAATGCCTTTCTGGCTTCAGGCAAGCCATTTGACTTCTGAGTTTTATATCTCCCTTTTTTTGTGGTTATGGGGGTAGAACCCAGTGCATCGCATGTGCCAGGAAGCTCTGAACCCGTGAACTATATCGCCAGGTCCTTACCCCCTTTAAAAATACAAAGTTTAGGCTGGGTGTGGAGGTCCATGGGAGGCCAAGGTACGGAGGATCACCTGAGTTGGAGGCCAACCTGAGACAAATAAACAGTGAACACAGTCAGCCTGGGCTAGAACAAGACCTTACCTCAAGTAAAAAGAATCAATAGGACTTAGTAATTTATTGACTGAAAAATGAAAAGAGGGTTTGGGGAGATTGCTCAGCAGTTAGGAAAACCCAGAAAAGCCGGAGGACCTGGGTTTGATTCCCCAGTACCCACACAAAGCCAGATACACAAAGTGGCACATGCATCTGGAATTCATTTGCAGTAGGTGGAGGTCCTAGTGTGCCCATGCTCTCTGTCTGTCTGTCTGTCTGTGCTTGCAAGCAAATAATAATAATAAATAAAATATTTTTAAAAACATAAAGCCCAATAGTATTTACATTTCAAGGCAGGTTTAGGGAGATAATGCTTACAAAGTGCTTAAGTTACTGCTTGGCACACAGTATGGGACCACTACACTCATTAATTTACTCAACAAATTTTTTATAGCATCTGTGATCAGGTCTTTATTTAAATAAGCCATCCCAAATTATTTGGCTTTTATGAAATAAAGCATATTTTGATAATTTTTGCAACAGGCTTCTTTTCTTCTATGGCAGGCTTCTATTCTGCTGGACAGTTTCTTGGCAAATACAGCCTCCCCCCCTAAAGATTTTTTCAGCTTCTTAACATCAACAACCTTTCATTTCTTACTCCCTGCAGTCCTTTGTCTGCAGCTCCCTTATCTACATTTCCTCTATCTGTAACCCTCTGGTCTCCAGCACCTTCTCTGCAGCCCCTTGTCTGCAGCCTCCTTCTCTTCTAATTTGGTTTCTGCTGCCGCCACCACTTTCCTCATTTGAGTTTTGTGGTTTCTGATTTGGTGGAGAATGGGGTTCTAGTCATGGTCTTTGCTTACGGGATTATCTTCAACCTGATTCTCAGGTTCATGGAAGAACGGTGGATTCCTCAGGACTCTGCGACAAATCCTGCGTGATGCTTGGAGGCCTCTTTGAATCTCATGCCTCCAAGATTCTACTGAGATCTCTACACACTATCTTTTGTATGGAAAAGTTATAGTTACTCTTGAGGCAAACAGCTTCATACCAAGTGCCATACAATTCATCTCTTCCACCAAGCAGCTTGAGGATGTGAAGGCTATGACATCTATCACCCCATTGATCACCAGGGTTGATTTGGCTTATCTGGTTGGCTAGTGGGTGTGACCTTCCTCTCTCACCACTCCATTTTTGTCTTTCCCAAAGCTACTAGCTTGGTCGAACAGGATGAGCTTACCTGAACAGAGGATGACTGGTTTTCTCTCAAGGTTATCTATGTAGCCACACTCTCCTGCTAGAACCTCCAAACAAGCTCTCAAAAATCAATTTGAGTCTAAATGCAGAAATGTCCCACATGCCCATCAAGAGCAAGTTTCAAAATGTTTAGGTTGCTTATATTAAGCAGAGTAATTCCAAGGATGTTTCAGGAGACCATTATCTTTATTATACATGATGTAGGATCCCCCACATGGATATCACCAATTGTTTCTTGCTTTACTATTGCCAGCTTTCATTTGCTGAAAGACAATAGACCATTTTGATGTCATTCCAGTCTTTAAGTCTCTTAAAAGCAAAACAGCACCCTTGGTCCTTTTATAACCTTTGACCTTATCTTTAACCAAAGGAAGTACAGGAACTTCCTCAATATGATGCCCTTTAGATATGACCAGTGCAGGTAAGCCCATAGCATCTAGTGTAGAACAGATGGCATATAACTTTTGGGTTATGCTCACTCTACTATGCCAGCAATGTCAGATTTTTGTTGGTGTAAAATTGTGGCCTCCTTGAAACATTTCCAAAGCACCATGGCCAGAATACTGGGTCCCACCACCTTGAACTCTGGGAAGTAGCACCACAGCTCTTCTAGTACCATTCACACTGGTCTGGTGACCTGCTAATTCACTGACTGCAGAGGGCTGCCTATTATTTTTATGCAAGTTGGAGTGAACAAAATTCACAATGATCTGGCTGAATAGGAGTCTTGAACACAACTGGCAAAGTAACATTTTTGCCCCCTTTTGGAGTACGTTGATATGAGAGCATGTGCACATACCTTACTGGGCAGGAAGCACATGGAGATCCAAGGCCCAAGTAGACTGTCTTTCAGGTACACCCATTCATTCAGTCTTAGGCACCAGAGTTCTATTTCCAGCAAATCCTAACTTTTCTAAGATCCAATGAACATTAGAATCCTTCAGGTCCTGAGAATGGCAGGTAGGTGCTCTCTTCCTGGGTTGTTTGGCGGTACAGAAGCCGATATTTCTTTTAAGATGATTGCTGTACAGTAACACAAGCTAGCTCCCCACCAGAATCAAGTACTTTGTGTATGACATTTTTTTCCATGTATACCATTTTCTCCTTTTTCCTCCCCTGAAGATTTTATGTTCTGAACTTTTTATGCTTCCCTACTGGTTTCAGGATGAAGGGAAAGCAGTGATAATTTCCACTCAACATAGTGGGAAGAGAGTAAATATTTATTGTGTAGTAAGTAGTGCTGTTCTGTGCATGGAATATCAGTAGTGAACAAAGCTTCTGACCTCCTTAACATTGTTTTCTAATGGGACAGTAATAAGTCACTAAATTTTATGGTATGTCAAGCAGCAATAACTGCTATAAAGAAACAAGTAAAGATGATAGGGAATGCTGGACAGATGCTACAGTTTTAAATATCAGGGTCTGATTTCAGGGCTAGAGAGCTAGCTTAATGGGTTAGAGCACTTGCTGCACAACCATAGGGCCTGAGACCACCTGAGCTCAATTCTCCAGCACCCATGTAAACATCAGGGTATGGCCATGCACATTTGCAACCCCCGTCTTGTGGGAGACAGAGAGAGGAGAATCACTGAGGCTCCCTAATCTATGAGTCTAATGAAAAAGTAGCAGCTCTAGGTTCAGTGAGAAAGTCCATCTCCAGCAAACATGTGTATGAGTGATGAAGAGGACACCTAATGTTCTCCTCTGATCTCCACATGCATCCATGCACAGATAGCATGCACATTTGCACATACATGTGCATACATCAAACACTCACATCATCCATAGCATATACACAAACATGCAAAAATGTGGTTGTCTCCAAGCACTTCACTGAGAAGTAGCATTTCAGAAATTATAAGAACTGATGGAGAGTGTCAAGAGAAGAGTATCCAGATTGAGGGAACAGTGAAAAGAGAATGTCTTCTATTGGAGAAACAGTGAGGAAAGTATTGTGGATAAAGAGTAGATGAGGTCCCAATATTAAGATGGGTAATGATCTATAAATTCTAGTTTTTGCTCTAAATGAGGTTTAGAGACATTGTAGAGCTTTGAGAAAATGAGTGCCATGGTGAATTTCTCTGGCCATTTAATTTAAAATAGACTATGAGCTGGGCATTGTGGCACACATCTATAAGTAATCCCAGCACTTGAGAGGTGAAGGCAGGATGATAAGGATTTCAATGCCATCATAAACTGGGATACATGAAATCCTGACTCAAAACAAACACTGTAAGTGGGCAAAATAGAATTAGGAAGATCAATTAAAAGTCATTACAATTTGGTGAATGGCAGTGGAGGAAGAATATATATATATATATGCTGTTTCAGAAGAGAAGGAAAGCAAAATAATTGGTTAGCAAAAGCTAAGACCTTGTGCTAAAGAGCGGGACAAAAGGGCAGGATAGTAACACACATAAAGATACTTTTTACACATGAATTTATTTTCATAATAACCCCATGAATTGTTTGTTATTATTAATATCTTAGAGATGAAGAGACAGGCTTAGAGAGGTGGCTTGAGTATTTAATTAAACACAGCTAGGGTCTCGTAAGGGCAGCAAAGGGCACATTTTAAAATTGGTGCCAGGCTAATTGCATAATGTCAGAGTTTAGGCCTAGGGCTTGGCTTCTGTTTTTCCCCTTTGTTCAGCATCCCAAGCCTGACATTCAAGAACATTCACAACATAAACCAATGAACCTTGAATTATTCTTTTACTTATTTTGTCCTGAGGCAAATTAGACTACTTGTTATTTGAAAAAAATATGTCAGTGTAAAAGTACATGGTACATGGAAGACCTTTAGAAGTTATCTAACCTTGCCAGGTGTAGTTGCTCATGGTTGTAATCTCAGCACTTAAGAGCCTGGGGCAGGTTGATTACAGCAAACTTGAGACCAGTTTGGGGTACAAGGAGATCCAAGCCAAGCTTGGACTACAAAGTAAGATCTTATCTCAAAATATATAAGAAGAAAAAGAAGTTACCTAGCCTAGTGTTACCATTTTATGCATGAAGAGACTTAGGTCTTGAGAGAGCAAAGTAATTTTTTAAAAAATATTTTATTTATTTATTTTCAAGCAGAGAGAGAGAGAGAGAGAGAGAGAGAGAGAGAGAGAGAGAGAGAGAGAGAGAGAGAGAGAACCAGGGCCACCACCTTACCACCTTGTGGGTCTGGCTTATGTGGGACCTGGGGAAATGAACCCGGGGCCTTAGGCACTGGAGGCAAGTGCCTTTACCGCTGAGCCATCTCTCCAGCCCAAGCAAAGTAATTTTTAAGGGAGAGAAAGACAGAACTGTGATTGAGAAACAGGTCTCTTGACTACCAGATCATATATCTTTCCACTAAAAGTGTCTTTTGGCATATGTAGTTCCCTCTACCTGGATCATTTCACTCCACAATCTACAAGTTGTGGAGAAAAAAATAATAAAATTTCTCCTATTTTATAAGATTCAGCTCAAATGCTCCCTGCTTCCTAAAGCCTTATGTGGCCATGCTTTTCTCCAGAGCTCTTTGCCAAAGGTATGGGGAGATGGCTCAGCAGTTGAAGGCACTTGCTTACAAAACTTGCTGGCCTGTGTTCCATTCCTCACCAACCCATGTAAAGCTGGATGGGCATTCATTTGCAGTGGCAAGAGACCCTGGTGTGCCCATACACACACATGCAAATAAATACATACATAAATAAAATTTTTTTAAAGCTCTCTTCTTTTCTTAATCCCATTAGTGATTCCTGTCCATAAATGACTGACACTATTTGGTCTGCCCTGAGAGCTATTTGAGGCCTCACCTGAATCATTTGAGATTCCAATACCTTGAAAGAGCACGGCAGGTGTGTTTGAGCCCAGCAGAATGGGAGTGCCCTCAGACATGGAAAAGTCTTGGGGAATATTTACGTACGGAATCAGTTAATGACCTGTGCGTTTGGAATTGTAAACCATCATTTAATTCAGCTTTAAGGATGGGGGCGGGGCAGAACTTGTGTCTTTTTTGGGAGGGGGCAGAACTCTGTTTCAAGATTCCTCTGGTTGTGTGTATATATGAGTGTTCTGGAAGGAAAATAGGGATGGAGACTAGTTTCTTTGACTATAACTTTTTTTTTCTTGAAGATTAACTAGTGAGGCAGCTTTACTTCAGAAATCTTAGTGCCCCCTAGACTTTGGGCTGACCCCCACTATCCTAGTTAATTGTAAAGCTTGAAGGAAATAATGTATATGAAACTGTTTTGTAAGCAATAAGTTCATCTATATTGGACTATATGGGATTTGGATAAACCTTTTTTTGTTAAAGTTTATTTATTTATTTGTGTGTGTGTGTGTATGTGTGTGTGTGTGTGTGTGTGTGTGTGTGTGTGTGTGTGTGCAGGACCTCTTGCTGTTGCAAACAAATGCCAGACACTTGTACCACTTTTTGCATCCATCTTCTGTGTGTGACTTGGGAATTAAGTCTGGGACTTCAGGCTTTGCAAATAAGTGCCTTTAATCACTAAGCCGTCTTTCCAGCTGCAAGGGTAAACACTTTTTATTTTCCTTAATACTCAAGAGAATCTTATTGCCTGTTAAATGTACTCTAGGCACAGATTGGCCTTTCAGTGTGGCTAGAGTAGACCAGTGGTACTCTCTACCCTATCACACTCTTCTCCAACCACTTACCTCACCTCCCTGGCCTAGATTGAGGCCTGATTTGAGCCTCTGTCAAGGGATATGAAGGGCATAAAGTATTTGTCTCATGGAACTTGGATTCAATTGCTGATCACTGGGTTTTCCTAGTTCTGAGTAGATGCAGAATTCAGAACTTAGGTCCTTCTCTGCTGGTATGGTAACTGAGAATTGGGTAGGGACTTACTCAATGCACATACTAGTAAATGATTCATATTACTTGGATTTAAATCTAAGCATAATTGACTGTGGACCTCCACAAGACACTTCCACTTCTTTCAGCCTCAATTTCCAATATAAAAAATGGGAAAGACAATAGAAAATATTCTACAGGGATGTTGAGAATATTCAGTGCACCAACAACGGCATGCTCAACAAATGGCCATTATTGCTGTCATCTACAGAGTGGCTGGGATTCCACAAGCCACAGGTCTACCATGCCTCGATGGCCCACATCCATGAAAGGAAGGTGTCTAGTAATTATCTCGTAAAGCAGATTCTCCAACCAAGAGTGAGAGCAGCATGGACTAAAGGAGAAAAGAATAGTTTTTAAAGAGACTTTTTGATAGCTATAGACATTCTTCTTAGCCAAAGACCAGTGGAAACTCCTCTCTGGAGTCTATGAACTTCCTATCCATCAGACTCTGACTTGGTTCTCAGTACAAGATATGAGTTTTTTCCCACTGAGTGGGCCTCATATCCAATTAGAAAGATGTTGATTACCCACATAGGCTGTGTGCCACTATTGAGTGCTGTGTACATTTTTCCTGGTTGTTTGATTTTGTAGCGGTAGGATCACTTGCTTGCTCATGCTGTTGGTTGCCATTTTCCCACAGAAGATCACATAGCACTTTCCAGCACTATGAAGGTAAGCCAGCAGGGAGTCAGTTTTAGTGCGACCTCTTGATGTCCTGTGATGTCTTCAGCAATAGGGTTTTACCATTTAGCTATGGAAGGTAGCCAAGTGCTTTGGCAATGGCCTGCATTGTTTTGGGTAATTCATGGGTCACCCCAATAAAGAGCTCATTACCCAGTTCTGGCACTGGGATTTACCAGCCATTGCCCATGGTGTTAGGATTAAGATTTCTCCACCCTTTACAGGGCCCTTTTGCTTGGGCAATTTCTTCCATCTTAAAAAGTATTATATCTTTTAGTTTGCTATCAAGGAGGAATGTGTCTATGGTACTGATTCACACTGTCATTAGTTTTGTGTTTTCCCCGACTCTCCTTCCCCTTATGCACCCCAAAGACCCTTCCACCCCAATATTCTGTCCCTAGACTTGCTTGTCAAGTATCCCCTTCTCTCCTCCCTCCCTGTTTCCACTCTCTCCTAGCTTCATTCTAGTTCCATGTCACTACTTCAGATGTTTACTACTACTTACAATCAATTCAAGTGGATCCAAGTTAGGAACTGAATATGAGAGAAAACATGTGGTGCTTGTCGTTCCAGGCCTGTGTGACCTCTCTTAGTATGGTTTTTCCAAGTCCACTCATTTTCCTGAAAATTTCATTATTTCATTTTTATTTACTGATGAGTAGAATTCCATTGTGTATATGTAATTATTCATCCATTGATGGGCTTCTGGGCTGATTCCAGATCCTAGCTATTGTGAATAGAGCAGCAACATACATGGCTGAGCAAGTATCTCTGTAATAAAGAGTAGTATCTTTAGGGTGTATGCCCAGTAGTGGTATACATAGCTCATTTCTTTTAAGCAACAAATAATATTCCATTTTCTGGGTGTGTCATAGTTTATTCATTCACCTATTGAAGGACATCTTGGTTACTTTCAAATTCTGGCAATTATGCTAAAGTAGTTGCAAACATCCGTATACAACTTTTCGTGTAAATATATTTTGGGGGTATTTTTTGAAGCAGGGACTCACTCTAGCTCAGACAGACCAGGACCTCACTCTGTGTCCCAGGCTGGCCTTGAACTGATTCATGGCAATCCTTCTACTCCATCCTCTTAAGTGCTGGGATTAAAGGCTTGAGCTTCTACGCTTAGCTGAGACATACCTTTTCAATACATTTGAGTAAATACTAGGAAGCACAACTGAGTGAATGTATGATACAGCATATTTGGTTTCATGAGAAACTGCCAAAGTGCTTTTTTATTTTTTTTATTCTTATTTATTTTCAAGCAGAGAGAGAGAGAGAGAGAGAGAGAGAGAGAGAAAGAGAGAAAGAGAGAAAGAGAGAATGGGCATGCCAGGGCCTCTAGCCACTGCAAATGAACTCCAGATGCATGCACCACTTTGTGGTTCTGGCTTTACATGGGTACTGGGGAATCAAACTGGAGCCATCAGGTGTTACAGGCAAGTACCTTAACTGCTGAGCCATATCTCCAGCCCCCAAAGTGTTTTTGAAAGTGTACCATTTTTATTTCCACCAAGAGTGAATGGCAGTTCCACCTGCTCTACATCCTTGCCAGCATGTGGTGTGGTGTTTTAGGTTTTCTGACCTTTTATTATTATAAGAGGTGGATAGCAGTATATCATCATTGGTTTTTTGTTTTGTTTTGTTTTCAAAGTTTTTTTTTTTTTGAGATAGGGTCTCACTCTAGCCCAGGCTAACCTGGAATTTACTATGTATCCTCAGGCTAGCCTCAAACTCATGGCAATCCTCCTACCTCTGCCTCTGGGGTGCTGGGATTAAAGGTGTGTGCTACCACAAAGTTTTAATTTTTAATTCCTTAATGACATATGATGCTGATCACACTTTCATCTGTGAGTTCTAGATTTTAAAAAAATATTCATAAAATCATCTTTAAAAATTAAAAGCTCAACCTCTTCACATATGGATGGATTTTCTCTGCAATGGTGATCACTCAACAAATATTTATTGACTACATCCTATGTACTTTATTGGGTTTTCATAGGATAGGAATATAGTATGAAAACCAAAGATGACTGCTGCTTCATCTTATAAAAAACTGAGAACCAAGTCCAAGCTTGGAATGGTGACAAGTGGACAATAAAATATAAATTCAAAAAAAGAACAAGTTGCTCCAATATAGAATAATGAGCTTGTGTGGTAATAGCTGTCTAAAATGGAGTGATTAGAGAAGTCCTTTTACTAAAGAGCCAAAAGGGCTGGGGAGATGGCTTAGCAGCCAAGGCACTTGTCTGCAAAACCTGAGTTGGATTCCCTAGTACCCATGTAAAGCCAGATGTACAAAGTGGTGCATGCATCTGAAGCTCCTTTGCAGAGGCTGGAGGCCCTGATGTGCCCATTCTCTGTCTGTCTCTCTTCTATCTCTCTGCTTAAAAATAAATAAATAAAAATATTTTTAAAATACAAAGAGTGAGAAGTAGCTAGACCTGTAGCATCTAAGGGAACAGCTTTCCAGGCAGAGGGAAGATGTGTGAAGATGTGACACATTGAAAGAGCTTAGCTTGTTTGGACAAGGTTGGCCTGTGATAAGTAAGGGGGAGAATAGTATAAGAAAAGAAGTGCAAAGACAAGATGAATACTTCTTGTAGAGCTTCATAGCCTCTGGTATGAGATTTTGATTAAAATGATAGGAAATTGTTGGCAGACTTATTTCTTTTTTTTTCAGTGTTGAGGATCAAACTCAGGGCTTCATGCATACTAGTCACTCTACCCAATGAACCACATCCTAGCTCTGTTTTCTAAAATTTTTATTTATTTATTTACAAACAAGAGAAAGAAGGAGAGAATGGGCACACCAGGGTCTCTTGCAACTGCAAATGAAATCCATCTGCATGTGCCACCTTGTGCATATGGCTTACGTGGGTACTAGGAATTGAACCTGGGCCATCAGGCTTTGGAAGCAAGCTCCTGTAGTCACTGAGCCATCTCTCCAGCCCCCTGTTGGATGATTTTCACAGGAAATAATGTAGTCTGATTTATTTTTTCAGAAATTCAGCTGAGCTCCGTGCAAGCTGGGGGTGGGGCTTTAGAGCGACCTTTCAGCATGGCCACTGGCACTGCCACAGCCTTAGCCTTCTTGCATCAGGAGAACCAAGTCCCAGCTGAGGGTGTCCGGGGTCTGAGGGTCCAAGCATCATTCACTGTGGATTGTTTCTTCTTCAGGTGTGAACTCTCCAGCCACACCCGCTCCTTCCCTTCAAGGTGGGGGAAGAGGATGATACAGAACATGTGCTGGCATTGAGTAGGCTCTGCCTCACTGAAGAGGTCAAGGACAAGTGTAATGTGCTTGAAGTTGTGGCCAGAACCATGATCACCAGGAAATTGCAGTTCCTGTGGCCAATCCCAAATTGTCTTGCCAGCCCATGCTCAGTCTGGACAATTTCCAACTCCAACCACCTGTGATCTTCCACCTGTAGTTGGGACCTAGCCCAGTGCACATCACTGGTCAGCATCAGAATGTTACTGTAAGCAATGTTTCTGAAAAAAAGAGGAGCGTAAAGAGGAGGAAGCTAATTTATGCCCCATCTTTCCTGCCAAAAAAATACAGGGGCAGGGTCTAGCCCTCTTTGGTCAGGTAGGTGCCTGCTGTGCACCATGTTCCTGGAAAAGTTTCAAGAATTGAAAAAGTTTCTTCTCTGTTGAAGAGGAGAGTCTGGGGAAGGGGTTGTTGGGTGGGAGGGAATTGAGCTGGTGGTGTTGGCAGAGAAGAGTACTGTCCTAGACAGCTTGTGCTGCTGGGATGAAACTCCAAAGCAGGCGCAATTTATGTGAGGAAGAAGGGATTTATTTGAAGCTTACAGATCCAGGGGAATTTCTATAATGGCAAAGGAGGCTGGCCCCCTTTCACAGGTCCAAGCAGAGTTGGCGTGACAGTTGGTACTGCTGAGTTGGGACAGAGATGGGAGGGGGTCACATGAAAGAGATAATGGGCCAGGATAGTTATTGATATCCAGACAACTATTAAAGTAATTGAAACTGTAAGAAAATTTTGTGGTTTCATTGTATAATGAAACATTTGAAACATCTAAACAAATCAATATCTTGGTGGCAAGGCAGCTGATTTCTTGAGTTACTAGAGCAACTTGTCAGTAGCTTAAAAAAATAGACAGTTGGTCGTGGTGGCCCACATCTGTAATCCCAGCACTCAGGAGGCAGACGTAGGAGGATCACTGTGACTTTAATGCCAGCCTGGGACTACAAAGTGAGTACCTGGTCAACTTGGGCTAGAGTGAAACCCTACCTCAAAAAAAGACAATCTTCTGCATGCCTTAAATCTTTCCAAGATAACACAAAGTCCTGTCAGATCCAACTACTCCAGCATCCAAATACCATGCACAACATCCTGGTGGTAGAGGTGCACTGCACCAACTCTCACGTTGGGCATGATCATTTATTTATGGTATTTGGAGCGAGTTATTTTTTCTTATGAAAGTGTATTCTTGTCAAATGTTTTTCTGCATTATTTGAGATGATCATATAGCTCTGACTCCAATATTTTCCTTCCTTCCTTTTTAAATACAGTTAGGAATAAAAAGCCAATCTCATAATAATTATTTTTGAAAAGATGTTCTAAGATAGATGTTAAATACATAGTAGTCCAGATCTTACCTTTTATTAATATTTGATTAAGAGTTTCCTTTGGCAATATTTTGTATATCTCTTTTTTCACTTTCTGCTGTGTACTGCTATTGCCCTCTTTACTAGAGAAAATTGTAAGTTTCAGAACAAATTCAGAAAACACTACGAAAATTGGTGTCAACTTTCAGAAGCATTCAGAATGTGGCACTGCAGTGCACAATATTTTTCTTCTTCAGAGAAACCTGTTTTTCCTTTCCCTTAAAGCTTCATTAGACACAAAGACGTATGAAACATGAGCA
Organism: Zapus hudsonius; assembly: GCA_004024765.1. Lineage (NCBI taxonomy): Eukaryota > Metazoa > Chordata > Mammalia > Rodentia > Dipodidae > Zapus > Zapus hudsonius. Next base: position 3,732 of record PVHP010018244.1, on the reverse strand, counting down.
CTGAAACTACAAAAACAATGCTAAAATTAATTGAATACCTAAATAAGTAAAAGGATTGGAAGGCTTAACTTTAAGATGTCAATACTGGCATGGGCAAGGCTACTGCGGAGGGATCCCAGTGGTAGTCTCAGACCAACACAGCCTGGACGCCTGCACACGCATTGCGTTGGTGGGGCCCCTCGCTCAGAACTGTGGCGCGCGAGGTGGAACTGCTGGGGCTTCCAATGTGCAACTGGTGAACCACTGAGTGCTCCAGGCTGCTTTGCCCTTTCTGGTGGCTGTGGTGCCCAACGCATGCGGGGGCAGACACAGAAAAGCCATCAGATTTGTTCTCAGTGGAAATCCATCACTATGTTTTAGTGGAGTGTTGTCAGTTCACAATAACCTTGCATTGCAACACATGATAGGAAATACCCGGATGAAACATTTGGCACCACATCCTGCCAACATGAGTGAAATTCATAATACGTAGCTGTGAAGCGATTGCACAGGACATATACCTGCAGTCCACTCAACACCAAGAATCCAATTTTGCAGAAAGAAAATGAGGCATTCCTTCTTTCTGAAGAAGGTTCACCAGGGTCCTCTGGATTTATCAGTGTGAGCTTTCGAATTCTCAACTGGATCCTGATTACCAGTTTCACAGGGTTGTATGACGCCAGTGATATATATTTCCAGAGGAATATCACAGTGAAGCTTTATCAAGCAAAGGGTTTACCGCTTCATTGCTCATTCTAGTCCTCTGAGATGTGGTGTATAGGCTTTCTGATAGTCAGGGAGAGTTCCTCTTACTAGAACTCTTTGAGGATACAATAGTATGGGAAAGCCAACCTTTCCATGACCTCCTCTCAATAAATATTCACAGGGCTGGGAATTGCTCAGTAGGCAAAGTGCATGCCTTGCAAACACGAGGACCTGAGTTTGATCCCCAGTACCCATATAAAATGCTGGATGTGGTGGCACACTCCTATAATCCTAGTGCTAGAGAGCCAGAGACAGGAAGACTGGGGCAAGTCTACTCTAATTAGTGAGATCTTGGCCAATGACCAACTCTTTCTCAAAATGTGATGAATAGCACTTCTGAAGGTAACACCTGAGGTTGTCATATGACCTCCACATGGATGTCACATATGTATGCATGTGCACATATGTGTGCCCAAACACACTGTAAAAAACATATACACATGCATAGCAACACAAACAAAAACACCTAAATAAAGTTGACACTATGTTTTTAAAAAGAAAGAGATGATCTATTTTATTCAGGAAGGCAAAGTTCTATTACTGCAACCTTCATCCTGGGCTTCAGACATCTCGAGATTATGTAAGGAATCTGTGAGGAAGGAACATAACATCTTCAATGACATCATCTTTGAGGATACTGTTGACTCTTACCACAAATGTCCCTATAAAATCATTGAACCTTCTACATAGGGACTATGGCAACCACCAGCTTTGGTTTGTGGCTAAAGACAGATGAAGGTTGTTACATAAACTTAGAAACTGTATTCAAAAGAATTGTTTCAAAGAATCTGGATGGTCCTAATGTTTGGTGGGAAATTTTTTCTGAATTTATCTTTCTGTATTTATCTGTAAGCAATTTGTGGGAAGATTTTCTTTGTTTCATCCCTATTTACCAGTATTGGCCAAACTTTAATGAGGAAAATCAAGTTCCTTTACAATATAGACAGTCTACCATGACTGAGTCACTGGATGTCAATTTCTTCTGGCAACTAATGTAATTTCTCAAGTGGTTAAATGGAGCAAAAAAAAAAAAAACCCTCACTATAAATAATTTTTTGTTTTCTTAATTTTTAGATTATCCCAAAATCCTGATAATGGCCTGTATTCAGCTGTTGGGTTCATTGAAGTGCTCATACAAATTTCAGAAAAACATCTTGTAATCCTGTAGAGTATTGCATAGGATGCAGTTTTTTCCTATGTGAGATGGGACTACCTAAATGAAAGAGTGCCATTTCAACCTTTGTAGTTCATTTGTGTCAGTCAGCTTTATCAAAGTAGGATGGGACAGAAGGAAGAGAAATCTAAATTATGACTTTCATTACAGTGCAGTCTCTAAAATCACACAATGTCTATTTCAAGAACTTTCTTACTCTTGAGCATTCAGAGTAGGTAATGACAGTATAGAGGAGTTAGGGTAGTAAATTATTTTTGAGTAGTGAGAGAAAGGTGTTCTAGCTAAACTTATTAGAATATTGTATATATACTTTCTTAAGGGAAAATTATGGCTTGTACCTCAGGCATCCTGGGAGCAACAAAGCTAACTTTAACTACTTCCATTGGTAGTAGGAGTTCAGTATTCACTGGAACACATTACTCCTATACTTTCTACCAATCTAGACTAGACTACCATTCACTCAGTCAGCAGGGGTTTTAAAGGCTTATCTTTGGAAAGATATAGAAATTATGCAGAAGGAGTCTGGGCTTTCTACATACATGTGTACACAAGCACTTCTCAAACTCAAATAAATACCCCCCATTGGAAGATTGCATTATTTTGTAATTGAAGAGTAGTTCTGTCCTATAAGTCAGTAGTTTTTTTTATTAATGGATTTCCTACCTTAGACTGCCAATTTTATTCCCATATGAATGCCTTTCCCGAAAATGTTTTCCTTTCTGTTATATTTTTTGAGTTATCTTAATCTCTCTGTCTCTGTCTCTTTCTCTAATCCTTAACACTAAGACTTCAACTTGAATCCTATATAGACTCTTCCTTTTTGCAATGTTTTCTCATACAGCTTTTGGAGTTTCTCTTTCAGCCCATATATGTATTCTTTTTTAGAAATGAAGTTCTCAGAGATGGAAAGTGAATTGTCCCCAACCCTGAAAAGGCAAATGGCATATTCTAAGTCTAATACTCTACCAAATTAGGTAGTTTACCTACCTAGATACTGGAGTCTTCCACTGAGTAGAACACCACCCCCCTTCTAGACAGGAATTTTCCTGTCAAGTTGGAGGGAAGTTTTTGTTTAAATAGTCAATAATTAGTAATTAATTACTAATACCTTTCCCATAAGTAATGTTGCCCCTCCTGTACCTTTTCCAGTAGCCAGTTTCTTTGAACAGATATAGGAGTTTTTCTTTTTTTTTTAAGTATTAAATATATATTTGTTGTCCATAATGAGTTACATTATTCAGTGGGCAAACAATGAGTTGTTATCCCCAATTCCTCCCTCCCCATCCCCAATCAGCCGGATATCCTCCTCCATGGGCCCTCTGGATCAGTCCTTGTGGCAGGGGACCCTGGATACCCTAGTACTCAGCCCGGTCCTCCTGGCCCAAGTGTGTTGATACTGAAGGGTGCCATGCCTCTGGATAGTCTCCCCCACCACGGCTCTTACAATCTTTCCGCCCCCTCTTCCGCTCAGTTCCCTGAGTCGTGGTGGGTGAGTATTAAGGCTGCTTTAAGATCGTGAGTTTAGGGGTCTTTGTGTCGAAGATCGTTGGTTTCTGTTTCACTGGTTTATCCTGTGTTGATTGAATGGCAGTGGCTGTGGGCCCCTTGTTCATCCCATCATTCTCTGTGGGGTTCCATATGGATCCTCCACGGTATGACTGTGGTGGCTCCTCTCTTGCCAGAATCTCAGGTATTGGCCTACAGTCGGTTGGTAGGGTTGGATGGTCGCCAGCTCTCTGGCTGCATCCTGAAAAATACAAGCACAATCTCCATCGGAGAGTGTGATCAGTGTAGGTTAACAAATATACACATTT